>PVJA010048975.1:0-13949 GCA_004027025.1 Myocastor coypus
GTTCAAACCCCAGTCCCACCAAAAAAAAAAAAAAAAAAAAAGCTGAGAAAGGATCTACTACTAATACACAGGAACAGTACAATGTATGGGATGAAGCACCTGTGTGAGCATGAGGAGAAAGAAATTGAGAGAAGTACTTTTAATTTACACATGGGTGAATACCTATCAGGGTGCCATGGTCACAATGTCTGTGGCCTTCAAATTACTAGCAGAAATCGCCTCACAAGGAGATAGTAATGGGAACTAGAATCCCAGGGAGCAGATGGACTCCTGGTGGGGAGACTGCATGGGGTCAAAGGGCTCCTTACCATCTGTACCACATGGAGAATGGTGAAAAGGTGCTGGCCAGGAGCCAGTGATGTCCAGGCCTAGGACTCTAGCCCGTCTGTGGTGTTTCCACAGCACAGAACATGAGACCACAGAACATGAGAACTTGAAAAGCACAAGGCTCCGCTCTTATATAAGTCTTACTTATTTATCTTTTGTGGTATTGGGGATTGAATCCAGGATCTATATTTAATTTTTTTAAATATTTATTTATTTATTTATTTATTTATTTATTTATTTATTATGGCTTGCTCAGCCTGCCCTGGGTGCGGGGCTGGTGCAGCATGTGGTGCTGGGGATTGAACTGTGGTCCCTGCTGCCACCTAAGCATTCCTAAGCAGGCACTTTAGACCACTGAGCCATCCTGCCAGCCCCCTAATTTTTTGTTTTGAGACAAAGCCTTGCTAAGTTCCAGGATGTATGTAAACTTGGGAATTTTCTGCCTCAGCACCTGTAACTCTTAAAGCATGTAAATCAATCTTTTGTAAAAGTAAAAATTTTAAAAATTAAATTCCAAAATTTAAAATGAACTAAAACACATTAATAAAACTGGATTGCATATTAGTAACAGAACTGTGCAAAGAAACAATTACTTCCCATGTTGTGCAGCAGCTACACATTCCTGCAAAGGAACTGTCAACACCACTTGGCAACTGCACTAGATCCACTGCCACTGGAGAATGGGCAAACGCTCCTTGGTAACAATTCGTGGCCACTGTGGCGGCACCAGCAATGCCTTTTGCCTGATAGCTACCCTGCATTCACTGGCATTATGGAAGCACCATCAATGTCCGTGGGTAACTGCTTTACCTGTCGCTATAGCAACACCATCCCCATCTCTTGATAACTGCATGCCATTTCCTGCCAGCACAGCAAGCCCTTTAGGAAGCATACCGTGTCACTGTTACCATGGTAACATCATGAACAGGCCTTGTAACTTCTGTGTATCCCTGCCACCATGGCAAAACCATCAAAGTTTCACACTGCAATCTCTACTATCACACAATGCAGTGAACCCTATTTTCATCAACACCACCATGGCAACACCAACTGCCTGGATAACTGCACAGCAGTCTCTATGCATGACAATGTGGTCAATGCCCCTCAGTAATCACACTGCACTCCCTGCCACTGCTGCAACACTGCTTCTGAAAACGGATCACATTCACCGACACTGCAGCACTCCTGTGCTACTCTGAGAGTAGGGCTTTAAGAACTAAGGTTTTCACTGTGAGAGATAGAAGTGTGAAGAAAAAGAAAAAAATAAAATAAAAATAGTAAGAAAAGCAGGGTGCCCTAAGCCTCTGTACTAGAATTATCAGTGTGTGTGCACAGTAACACTGTAGGCTTACTTTGTCACTTTGTTCTCTGAGCAGTCTATAGCCCATGGCACCTGACAGAAATAAGCAACCCACATTTGATTTTATCTGGAATCATTCTTCCATCAAAGAAAAAGGTATCTTAAAGAAATGACTGATTCCAAGTGTAGGGAACAGCTGAACAGAAATCCTATTGGAACTCAGAAGCAGCAAGACCCACGATTTAGCAAGGTGGAGGTTAGTTCCCACGGTCTTGAAGACCAGAAAGTGACAACTGCAAATTAGCGAAGAATGGCTTGACTGATTAAAACACGTAGAATTTTATTTTTTTTATTTTTTTTCCTTGTTTCAGAACTTTTATTTGTTTGTGTATTTATTTATTTTTATGGCCGGCTCAGCCTGCCCTGAGGGCAGGGCTGGTGCAGCATGTGGTGCCGGGGATCAAACTGCAGTCCCTGCAGTCACCTAAGCTTTCCTAGGCAAGTGCGTTAGACCACTGAGCCATCCTGCTGGGCCCCAAAACATGTAGAATTTTAAAAAGACATGATCCTTAGTAATCAAGGAAAAGGAAAGGATAAAATACCAAACTGTCTTTGGAATGTGTAGTTTTCGAGCCTCCTCCTCCTGCTGCAAACAGGGAGCTGAACAGCAAGAGTGAGGTGTTTGTCTTCTGCCAGGGAGACCAGGCCACCAGCATGCGTAGGAAGGCTTTTGTGTTGACTTAGAGAAGAATTCCCTTTAGTAAATGTAGAAGGCATGATGAGCATCTACTAACAACAACCTATTCTCTATAGCACAGACAGCAGGCAAGGGGGACAGTCAAGGAGTGTCCCACCTCAGAGATAGGGACTCAAACACCACGATGTTCCTTCTGGGACAGGACAGGAAGAACATACTCCAGCCTCCCCCTGGTCAGCAGAGATCCATGGGACACACATGTTGGGCGGCATTATTTCTGCACAACCAGGCCAGTCTCTATTCATTGGAGGACAGTGTGAGGTGTTAGATGCTGCTCTGGGTGGGAAGAGTCTCACTGGTCCTCACTGGCCCTATCAGCCTGTCCTGGGTGGTCAGGACAGAAAGGGGCTAAGCACAGGGGTCTGGGGACAGGAGCACAGCACCATCACAGGCACGTGCTGATGGGATCTGTTGTTGGAGTCAAACTCCATGTTACATCAGAAGAAAACAAGTCAAATAAATAAGATACTGACAACTGTCACACTTAGGAGGTGGTATAAAGTTTTTACCATCCTCACTGTAGGTTTGAATGCAGCTACAGACATAGAGGAGTGTTACGGCTTATGTCTAGTTGTCCCCCCAAAGCCTCATGCAATCATGGGGCAGGGACTTCTAGACTTTGAGACTGACTCATGATCCACTGGGATTATGTGTCAGCCTCAGTACTGCTGGGATTATGGGTGTGGCCTGAGGTGGATACCCCGAGGCAGACAATCTGAACGTAATATAAGAGAAACAGACTCCCTCTCTCTGTTGCCTCTGTTGCAACTGCTGTTGTTCTGCTGCCATGAACTGCTGCTCTCTGACATGTGCCAGTTTACCTTGGAGCTGGCATCGAGTATGGATTAAAATCTCCAGGAACTGTGAGCTAAGTAAACCTTTCCTTCCTTCATTTTGGGTGTCGGGGTATTTGTCCCAGCAATGAGAGAAGAGTAACTGAGACAAAGAAGGAATTGCTGAACGGAGGGGCAGCCAAAGTAAAATACTTTTTCTTTTACTAAAGAAGAAACCTAAATGCCTTTAAAATTAGAGAAGAGCAGCAGGGAAGAGGCTGTGTGAGGACTGATGCCAGCCAGGTAATGTAGAGAGGCAAGAGAAGCCTCCAACCCAAGGAGCCTGGC
This sequence comes from Myocastor coypus, assembly GCA_004027025.1. Classification (NCBI taxonomy): domain Eukaryota; kingdom Metazoa; phylum Chordata; class Mammalia; order Rodentia; family Myocastoridae; genus Myocastor; species Myocastor coypus. The sequence continues at coordinate 3,506 of PVJA010048975.1, forward strand.
TTGCCTCGCAGTGCAGTTCATCCAGGCAGCTCTGTACAGACCTGGGCCTGGCACTGCATGCTTGCTGCCTGCACAGAGGCTTGTGTTGCCCGTCAGTGCACAGCCACCACCTCCTGTAAGGGGCCTGGCCAGCATCCATGGCTGACTGTAGACCTAAGCCCCAGAAGGAGGGCTGCCCTCACCTCCAGCTACTGCTGTCACCTATGGCATTTCTACACCTACAGGCCCAGAATGACACCTATAGAATTGTAAAACAATCTTCTTCCCACACCAGAAACCTTTTGTTCTGCTTTCAGCACTCACCCTGTCCTTAGAACAGGGGATCTGCCAGACTTGACCATGCTCAGCCACGTTTGGCCTCCCTGCCCTGAATGCTGCTACCTCCCTCACCCAGGGACATAGTCTCATTGCTCTCACTGCTGTGCTCTGAGGCTCCTGATATCAGTGTCTTCAAGGACCTTTTGGATGGGCCCTTCCACACCCACATAAGGCTCCTAGTGAGTTCTTCTCATCAAAAGAGCCCCATCTAGCCAGGCGTGGTGGCGCACACCTGTAATCCCAGCACTCGGGAGGCTGAGGCAGGAGGATTGGTGCGAGTTCAAGACCAGCCTGAGCTACAAAAGTGAGCTCAAGGCCAGCCTCAACTGCATAGTGAGACCCTGTCTCAAAAAGGCAAAAAAAAAAAAAAAAACCCATCTAGACCTGAGCCAGATGTGCTGCAGGGAATGAGAAGGAGGACAGAAAGGGAGGGAGGTAAGACAGGTTCTGGGCAGGCCCCTGGAGACCTAAGATATCTCATTAGGTGGACATGGGCTGGGGTCTGTGGCAGGTAACTAAGAAACTATGCAACAGTCATGGCTTTTCAAGCAAACGAGAACCATCTCCATGTTATCCTGAAAAAGCAGAAGCGCAGTGCAAGAGAATCAGAGATGGCTGTACAACAGGAAGGTGAAGGAAAGCCTGAAAAACATGGTGGAAATCTGGCCACCCCATGAACAGCACTGAGGGCAGGGTCTTTTCAACAGCTACGGAATTAAATCCTAGCAAAACTGGAGTACATGCAGGTGAGTTGGCCCTACAACCTGCTGCAGGGCAGATGCAGGCTACAAGAGATCCAGCCATGACCACTGCAGGGCAAAGCTTGGGGACAGAGTAAGCCACACTCACATAAGACTCAATCACATGTGCAGGTCTCCTAAAGAATATCCCCAAAAGCTTCCAGAACTGAGAGTGAATTTAACCATGTTAATATAGAGAAAATTTGCTAATATAAAGATAACCACAAACGATAGGAAAATGAAATAAGAAAGCAATACTCTTCCTTCACAGGAACAAAAAAGGCAGGACATTGCTGGGAAGTAAATGAAACACTTCAAAATAGCAGAAGATGCTATTGCATGGTGTCACATAGAGACCTGCAGGAGTGACCTTCCAGGGCTTGGCTTCCTCCTGAAGAAACATATCACTCCACTAAAACTGATACCTTAGAATGGTGATGGTGAAACTTTTAGAGATCCACTCCCCAAACTGAAACCCAGAACACATTGATCATAAAGCGCCAACAATGCAATTAAACCTGAATATTATGGTTTTAGTTTATGTCCTAGCGGGTAACTGCAGAGACCAGGCTGGAAACATCAATATTCATCTGAATTCAAAGAAAAAGAAGTTAGTGGGCTGAGCTGGGCCTCAACCACCTTAACTCCAGCCTAGACACCCCAACCCAGCTCTGGTCTCTATTCTCCCAGTACATGAGTCTAACACCACAGAGGTCAAGTGGGACTTGAAGGACTCACCTAGCAGTCCTTCTGTACACATATGCAACCCCTGCTCACAGTCATTACCTTGTCAGCCTCTAGCAGACTGAGGCCTGCTGGGCTTTAGCCTGGAACAGCAGCTGGGGCTTCTGGTAGGTGGCTCATTACATGAGCACACGCCTCCCTAGTTGGGGGCTACATGGAGTACTGAGCCCACCACAGCCTAAGCAGCAGCACCGGATCAATAGCAAGTATGGGTTTTCTGCTAATCTCCAGGACTGGCTTCACCAAGCATAATCCAGGCCCTTAGATGAACAAACTACCCATGTTCTACAGTTCACAGCCAGTTCCTTATGCCCTGGCCCTTTAAAGCACAGTACCTTGTTGTCAAGATCAAAGAGATAGGAGTCTTCTTCTCGAACATCAGCTTCGGAGTCAGAGATCAGCTCCCCAACATACCTGCAGGGAGAAGAGGGGACACTGAGTATGGCGGGGCACACATTATCTTCATCCCTCACATAGAGAGTGGTGCCAAGGAAGCCTTAAGTAGCCACAGAAAACCAGTGTTCTGCAGACACCAGGCAACACCACTGGTTCATGCCCACAATGGGATCTGAGACCAGATCACAGGCCTGCGTGACCAGCTCTGTGCAGAATGCCTACCCCAGGAACCCAAGAGGAATGACAATGATTAGGGGTAAACACTGGATAGCAACTGGAATTTCATTCACAGTGTAAAGCTGGTGTCTGGGCAGCTGGCCATGACTGCTGGAAAAGGGGGAGAGCCAGGGCCTCTCTGCCCCACATGCACTGTGGTAGGAATTGGATCCCTGCTCTCAAGAGCATCCCAGAAATGACACATGCAGCCAACCTTCCCAGGCAACAAGAACCCACATACTCGCAGACGAAGGTGCCCACAGCAATGTCCTGCAGAGTCCGCACACCCCAACCCACATCCTGTGTCCGATAGAGCTGTAGCCTTGCCCTGGAAAACAGAAAAAGGGGAGGTAGTTTGGGTTCAGCATAGCCCAGGTCCCCTCACATTCTGAAATGAAGGATATGAGTAAGTGAGGAGGAAAATACTGGTTTCTCATCTGAGAATGCTATCGCTTTGCCAGAATCAGTGGGCACAGAGCTCAGCCTGTCAATGCTCAGCATGTGGAGGCCTTAGCTGTGCCTGTCTCCTCATCTGAATCTGTCTAGTTGATCTGATTGCCATGGAAACCAATGCATAATGTCAACAGCTTGAGTAGTGGTATTGCTTCAGAGTAGGGCAAAGAATATCTTTTCTGCTCTAGAAAGAAAAGTGTGGGCTGCTCACTAGAAGTCTGTCCTTCCCATCACCAAAGATAAGGGTGGCTGACACTAAAACCTGACCCTGGGTGAAAGAATGCAGGGGTCAAATGATGTGAGTGCCTCAGGAAGGAACCAGTGGTCTTAAGAGGTTGTCAGGCATCCCTACTGATTGCTAGAGAAACAAACAAACAAAAAAAAAAAAAAAAAAAAAAGGGAAGAGAAAATGAGTTGAGCACTAAAACAGTGAAATAAACACACTAAAGTAGCAACCACTAACATAGGCCAGGGCCAGCAAGATAGCTCAGTGGTCTAGAGTGCCTGCTTAGGCAACCTTAGGCAACTGCAGGGACCGTGGTTTGATCCCAAGCACCACATGCTGTGCCAGCTCCACCCCTAGTGCAGACTGAGCCGGGCATAACATACATACATACATACATACATACATACAGTTTTTTTAAAAACCCACAGGCCATCAGTCACTCTGATTTTGGCTCCAGAGATCCAACAACACCCTTCTCTCTGGTCTGAGTCTTTTTTTTTTTTCTTTGTCTTTTTGAGACAGGGTCTTGCTATGCAGTTCAGGCTGGCCTTGAGCTCACTTTTGTAGCCCACGCTGGTCTCGAACTCATATCGATCCTCCTGCCTCAGCCTCCCGAGTGTTGGGATTACAGGCGTGCGCCACCACGTGGTCTGAGTCTTAAACTGGGAGCTTCACTAGTCATGGCCAGCACAGAGGACATTTCCAGCGGACAACACACTGGCTGTGGGCTAACTAATGCACACGCTCACACACAGGTGGCATGGCCCAGTATGTACCATCTCTCACCTGAGTCCGTTCTGCACAACACGATTGCGGCAGTTCCTCCAGCAAGAGCAGGCATGGTTGCACTCAAAGATCAGGGGAGGCTCTGCCATGTTAAACTCAGGCAGGAGTCGGCCATCCTGTGGACAGACAGCCAAGGAGGCCCAGCACTGTCAATCACCCCTTTATTCATGTCAACACAGGTTTACAAAGTGCCTAATATGGCTTGCAACTTTAACTTGGGAGCACTAGGTCCAAGAATGTATTGGTAGTGTGCAGGGGAGGAGGTCTCATAGCTGCTGCTCAATCATGCTACTGTCCTGACCTCCTGCCCTAGCCCGTGGCCTCACTGAGGCCCCACTCTTCCTCCAGGTGGCCTGTGCCTCCTAAACTCTCAGCTTTGCCAATTCCCAAGTTCGGGGGACTCAAACACTGCCTACCCGCCACTATGCAAGGATAACACACAGGGCTATGAAGGGTTTAGGGCATCCAAGCAGTGACAGCTTGGTCCTAAACCCTGCAGGTAGCCACCAGTGCCTTCACTGCTCCCACATTGGTTGCACTGCCCTGTGTTGTCCCTTCTGCCAAAAAGCAAAGCCCTCGTCTTCCACACACCTCTGGAAAGAATATGCTGCTGTCCTCATGCAGCTTGCTTCTGCCGCTCCTATCAGTGACTCTGATGATCCATCCTGAACTGCACACACCCTGGCTACTGTATCTAGCCATAATCACTCCACCCACCCAGTTTTAGCCTCTGCAGGGCTCACCAAACACAAGAATAGCCCTGCACCTGGCTCAGGGCACCAATTTGTTGTTCCCTTCTGCCTGGTCTTTACACTGGTTCACCTGCAATTCCTCCTCCAAACACGTAAGGTCATGGTGGGCACTGGTACAGTCCCCTCACAGTACTCTCCCCATAAGCACAGCAGCCAATGCACACCACTCACCTTATCGTACCAGCAGCGCATGCTGAGCTGGCCACACATGCAGGTGCTGGAGGAGCAGTCATCTGTGCACACGCAGTACTGAGGACAGAGAGCATAGCCTGTAAGGCATAGGGGCACACCAAGTGTTCTGCATACCCTCAGAAACCTCCCTGACAAGTTTTCTCAGGAGAATGAGAGGAATGCTCTCTTTCCAAGAGGGAAGACTTGAGTACTATAGGAGAGGAGGTGAGCTCAGCCAGGCCCAACCCCTCCAAGGGGGTACAGGAGATGCTCAGGTCCCACGACTCCTGCCTGAAGCCCAAACAGTGCCCATCCTATGACATGGAGCTGTGCATAAGCACAACCACAGGATGGTCCTTGAGAAAATGTCTGGTTTTAGTCAGAGAAGAAAGGTAGATGATAAGTTTCTCAGGATCCTGTGCGACCTCACAACTGGGAAAGGTCATTTGCTAGACGACGACCTGAAGGGTGGTTCCTAGTCAGATGCCCATCATTCATGCCTTGAGGACTAAACTTCTCAGGGCCCAGAGTCACCACTGACTGGGGAGAGCCTAGAGCTGTGGGCTTTTTTTGTTTTTGTTTTTTAAAATACTGAGGACTGAACTCAGCACTTTAAGGTAGACCTACAACCTCAGATCGTTTTATTTTTTATTCTGACACAGTTGCTAAGTTGCCCAGGCTGATCATGATCCTTTTGCCTTAGCTTCTCAAGAGTGTGGATACATTTTGTAGGAGGCTCTTCAAATGCCCTCCAAATCCTCTGAGAGAGTGCTCACTTCAGCAGCACATACAGCAAATCCTCTGAGAGGGCAACTGCTAAGAGTGTAGTCTTCCTGGGTGATGAGAAGACTCCAACTACCATGCCCAAGGGCTACCCGATCCTGCCCAGCAGCCCTGCTCACCCACGAACCTGCAGATGGGTGATGTTCCTGTCAATATTCATGGGGGATGTCACACAGTTCTGAGACACATACTTGTAGTTGCTGGGGCATGGTTCGTTGTCCACTGCATTGACACAGGGAATAGGGATGCGCTCATAGCCTCGAGCAATGTCTCTGCACAGGAAAGGGAGGCTGTTGACTCGCTACTCCAAGTTCCTCCCAATGAAGACACAGCCTCTGTCTGGCACCCACCCAGACAACCTGGGCTCTGACTCCATCACACACATTCACCCCAAGCTCTTACAGCCCCGCCTATTGATGAGGCACCTAGAGCCATGTTGGTTCAGGAGTCTGCTCACCTGCTCACAATCTTCTCCACTGTAGCAGGCTTGTCAGGGGCTGAGTCCCGCAGTGCCTTGCTCACCTGCAAGGCGCTCCACACCTGTGAGTTGAGGCTGGCACACTGTAGAGGTGTCTCTCCTTCCTTGTTTTTTAGGGTGACATCTGAATCCCGAGAAAGAAAGAGGCTAAAAGGAAAAATGCAAGCCAACAAAACATCCAAATCTTAATTTAAAAGAGACATAGTGGAAACTCTTAAAACACTCACTAGGAACTATACACACTATCCATCTTGAAAAGCCCTCCATATACACACTGCACCCCCACAGCTCATTCCTCAGTCAGCCAGATCATTTAACAACCAGACTTGGACTCTGACTCCCCTTCCAAATCCACCCTCCATACTTTTGAGGGTGGAGGTTAGAGAGAAGTGTGGCGTTTGAGTACAGGCAGGGATGCTGAAGGGTCAGCATAGACCCAGAGGCAGATGCAAACTTGCAGGAGCCATGGAAAGCAGTTAGACCTTATTTCTAGGTGAGGTCGGCCTTGCAGCAAATGCCTGACCTGAGCAGCAGCCAGACCTCTATCTTGATCCAGCAGCGAGCAAGGCTCCATGGCAATGTACCTCTAAATGTAGGAAAAAGACCTCCTGGCTAAAAAGGACCTTGAACAGCAAGCAAAGACAGTGCTACCATCTCCAGCTTTGCCTATGGAGAATGCTCCCACAGGCAATCAGAATAGCAGGAACTCAGGCAGAGCAGGACTGTCCCCACACTGCATCCCAGGAGAGTCAGGTAAGATTTTGCTCAAGCTCCAAGAATTAGGAACTTTTCATACAACTCTCTCTAAGACAACAGTAAGCCATAGTAAGTGTCAAATGTGGACTCTAAGGAACACAGGGCAGGAGACAGAACCCTCAGCAACTTCAGGGCAGGGCCATACTCACACCACACAGTCATAGCGGTTCTCCCGGGCAGCGATGTGTAAGGGCGAATCCCCATGGATGTTCACAGCATGCAGGTCACACTTGGCGGCAAGCAGAATCTCTGCTATGTCCACGCAACCGGAGAAGGCTGCCCAGTGCAGACAGATGTTCTCCTCCTGAACAGAGACACAAACAGGAGGCTGTGAGGAACATTCCTAGCCAGACTCAGGGTGCTGGGACCAGGCCACCTGTTGGCCCAAGAAGAAATCCAGGAACCCAATGGGTTACCTCCATCCCTGGCCAAGCAGAAAGGGGCATTCCAGTTCACCGGAGAAAAGGATGTTCTTTACTGAACTCTAAGGCAGTGATGGTGAAACTGTTAAGAGATCAAGTGTCAAATGGCAACCCCAAATTCATTTATTTAATGAAAAGTGCCAACACAGCAATTAAATCTAAACATTGAGGCTTTAGTTTTTGTTTTTTGGTTTTTTTTTTAATAACTGTCATCCCATGCTTAGCTGCTAGTGTAACTTGACTTGTCCCAAAAGAGAGGGCCCTGTATGCCCAGGGTGTTCACCACCACAGCTCTAAGGTATCTTTTTTTAGTGTTTCATTTAAAATTAACATAGTAACACAATATAGAAGACTTTAAAAATAGGATACACACACACACACACACACACACACCCAGAATGGTTCTACTATTAAAAAATGTACAAGGGATGCTTTTCTTTTATTTAATTTTAAAAAGTAGTATTGACTCCAAAGTGAAGCTGTATAGTTACAGACTTGGGCAAAGCTTCTGTAAGATCAGAAATCAAGATTTGATCACAATAAAAACTGCCTTGGAAATTTCCATAAAATAAAAGTTTAAAGTAGAAAACTTGGAAGAATATTTGTATGGAATGTAAAATAAGTAAGTTTATTAGAATACTACAATTCTGGGGCCAGGGAGATAGCTTCATGGCACAAACACCTGCTTGGCAAGTGCAAGGTTGTAAGTTTGAACCCCAGTCCCACCAAAAAAAGAATACTACAATTCTGGGGAAGGGGCCATGGAGATAGTTCAGTAGAGTAAGTGCTTGCCTGGCAAGCACAAGATCCTGAGTTCAATCACCAGCACTGCCCCCAAACAAACAAACAAACAAACACCAGATGCATACAATTCTGGGGAAAATATGCAACATGGATGAAGTCACAAACAGCTTAGAGAAGGTTGAAGAGCAAACTCAGCAGGAGAACTGTTGGTTCTGCCAGGGAGCACAGTAACACCACCATCCTCAGGGGCAAACTGGCCCCACCCCACCACAGCTCAGGGTCATTTGCATTGAGGGGCAGTTCCCTTGGCCCACACCTCCCAACCTACTAACCTCTTTATTCACACTCCATTCACTGGAATATAATGCTAATTAATGTCAGCCTTCTTCTTCTTCTGGATTGTTTTTTAAGGTGAAGCCCTCAGAGGTGGGGCTGCTGGTCTCAGGAGAAACATCAACAGACAAGAAAGTTCTCTGACAGCAGAGTCTAATGAACAGCTCACTATGGTGCCCTCCCCTCAAAGCTGAGCGGACCACTACTCATCCCCCACTCTGCTCAGGCCTGCCTTCATTCTGCCACTCTCCATGAGGAGCAGCACCTAGCTGCTGATTTTGCAGGCCCTCAGGGACATTTCTAGCTTATCTAGACACATGGGTGCACTAGCACAATCTGACAATATCCCCGTAAGTCCATGTGGCAGGCTGCAGGCAAGGCTTCTCAGCTCATTGAACATAAAAAATACACAGATAAAAGCACTACAGAGAAAGCATGGTCTTGTTCTGTTGTCTTCAGCCAAAACCGCAGCCTGTATCACAGCTTTACTACTTCCTTTATTTCTAAAGAAAATCTAAAAGCACACTCCTTTGTTAACTTCCTATTTCCAAAAAGCCTCAGAGCACCCAGGACTCTCTTTTCTGGTGATTATTGCTAGTGTCTTTCCACCTTTGATCTTTGGGTATCTCATCATCTATCTACACATCTGAGAGAACCAAGTAAAATCCTGTTTCCCCACAGGCATCTTTTTTCTTTATCAGAACAATCTATTATTTTATAACCTGAATCATACCTTAGAGAACTTCCTCACCCAAGACCCTCTTCTCTTGACTGCTCCATCCCCTGGCCTTGAAGGACTGTGGTGTCGGCCTGTGCTTTCTGAGCACTGTCAATTCTAAAACAGCACAGACAGGCCATACTCATAAGTGAAATAAATCAGACCCATATGTATAAATATCATTTTGTCTCCCTGGATTAAGAACCTGAAAGAATAAATCAAATCTGAAAGGTATAGTAAATATAGTAAAACGGAAAAAAACTTAATGTAAAGAATAAACAGTGAAGGGAAAGGAGAAAAGACAGGAAAAAAAGGATAGCTGATATGTTTGTATGACCAATTTCCATTAGTTTTTTGAAAACAGCAGTTAATGTTTAAAATTTTCACTTTGACTAACTCTATATACCAATAACTGCAATCTGAGTATTTACATCAAAGATAGCAAAGTATAATACAAAAACCATAGCTAAATGTCTCTCATCTTGTTCTTCTGACTGTGTACTATTTCTAATGTCTTATCAATTAAGATTATATTTCCTTTAAAATAAAAAATGAAAAAGAAAAAATTAAGATTTATTGAAAGCAAACATTAATGTTCAATTATTTGCCCAATCTTGCATACTTACATGTTAATCTGAGCAACAGATTTAATGACAAAAATACATAATATAACAACCATTGCTCATTTGCTATTCTTGTTTTAAAAATCTGTACCATATGTATTGTTTCTTTCTTTTTGCTATTGCGGTTTTTGCTTTTATTCTTTAAAATAAAATTTAAAAAATAAAGCACAGCAACATGGCAGACATCATGGTGGATACCAGGCAGCTTATTACCAAGTCACAGAACCTGAATGACATCTTCAAGCTGTCCAGCAATCTCAAGATGGAGATCAATTATGAGCAACCTGCAGATAGTGGGGGTTGGCCAGGCCACTTCACCACTTATGAGATCAGGCTTAAGACAAATTATTCCTATTTTTAAACTAAAGGAATCTGCTGTTAGAAGAAGACAGTAACTTTGGATGGCTCCAAAGTAAATTAGAAAGAGAGAGCAAGGCTCCCCCACTCCCTAGGAAGGCATTTTTATGGCCACTTCCTTTTAGAGGAAATGATGGAATATTTGACGACAATTTCATTGAGGAGGGGCCTGGCAGGATGGCTCAGTGGTCTAAAGCGCCTGCTTAGGAAAGCTTGGGCGGCTACAGGGACTGCGGTTCCACCCCAGCACCACATGCTGCGCCAGCCCTGCCCTGAGGGCAGGCTGAGCCGGCCATTAAAATAAACAAACAAACAAAACTTATGAAACAAGAAAAAATAAATAAATAAAAAAAAATAAATTCTTTTTTAAAAAAAATACGTTTAAAAATTTAATTTTTTTTTTTTTTTTTTTTTTTTTTTTTTTTTTT
>PVJA010048976.1:0-13963 GCA_004027025.1 Myocastor coypus
TCTCGAACTCTCACCAATCCTCCTGCCTCAGCCTCCCAAGTGCTGGGATTACAGGCGTGAGCCACCACTCCCGGCTAAGCTTTGTAAGTTTTGATTTCCATGTTATACTCAAAAATTTGGGGAAGGTGAAGAATGGGTGTTTATGTACAAATCTCCAAGATGTGTCATTTGTGAGTGGGAGCAGGAGGGTGTTTCAGGTCTTTTCATAGAGCAAGAATCAAAACTGTTAATCTGAGCATGAACATTATTGATATATGGAAATGGGTGGCCTACCTCTAAACTAAGAGAACAGAACACAGTCTGCAGACATGTCACTATAAAGGCACATGAGTGTTTTCCTAGCATTTGAATTTATCTTCATCATATCAGTGTGGTATCATTGCTTACATACCAACTTTCATAATAACTGTGGTCACTCCTGAGAAAGGGCCATGCTATACTCATTTATGACAGTTCCCATTATACTTTTAGAGCCTACCAAATGCCTTACCATAAGGGTGCACAATAACTAGGTATAAAATTAACATTTATTAACAAAATAAATAAAAGAATGTAGCCCCCCCAAGAAAAGAATGGAGTTAAATTGCTGGAATGAAAACAAATGAAGGCCTGGAGATTACAGGGAACATATGTGATCCCTCTCTTTGAAATCAAATGTACAGCCATGTAAGATTTGAGGCTTTGGAATACAACACCTAGGCGTATTCACCTAAGGGCAGGACTGACATCTGTAGGGAATTTCCCAGACTCTAGGCTCTGGTAGGGCAGAGTCTGAGAAGGAGCAGGGAGGGAAGGGTTGGGAATGTCTGGATGAATTGAAAGTAAGGTTTATATTAAACGTTATTAACCAGGAGCCTATTGGCGTGTGTGTGGGCAGGTTGCCTTTTCTGAAGTGGAGACCCAAAGCTTCTGTTGGATTCCCAAGTGGATCCTTGACACAAAACTGCTGAAACTCTGGGCTACAGAGGGAAACTGCGTGACAAAAATTTCAACCTTTCTTTTCAAAGTGACTAACGTCTCACAGGTTTTTAGATAAAACTCTCTGGTCCCACCCAGACATGCTGGATAAGAACTTGTACCTTATCAAGTCCTCAAAGCATTTTTGCGTATAGTGATGCTTGAGAAATTCAGTCTTACATTCTATGAGAAAATCTAGCTTTTCTATAAAGCCATCTCATTTTCACTCCTAGAAACAAGTTATGCTGAAATGCCTGTAACAGGAAACTCTAAAAAGCTCATACCCTGGAAAGCTAGCCACATTTACCCAGACACCCTTAGAAGCAGGGATTGCTGCCTATTTTTACCCTTCAGCCTGAAAAACGCACTACCCTGGCAGCCCCATATGTCCAGCTAGAAGAGGAGAGAGGTGTTGGGATAAAATTTTGGAAATTTGAATGAAGTTCAGGACTATGTACTCAAAACAACAGTGACAAAAACTGCTTTTGTGGGAGAAATAAGTCTGAGATATGAAAGCATCCACATATGGAATTGTACAGAGGGAACAAGAAAGACAGTGCTAGACAGTCCAGGGGCCCTGGGCTGTTCAGAAGGTCCTGTGAGAGTTTACTGGGATGCAAATCTATGGCCTTAAAAAACACTGAAGAAAATCATTGTTTTTTTTTAATGTATTTAGTACAGGGTCTCATTATGCAACTCAGACTTGTAGTGATCCTCCTGTTTTCAGCTTCCCCAGTGCTGGAATTACATGTATGCACTACATTACTCAGTGCACTTGAGGAATGGCTCACACTGTATGGTAGTGCCAGGAAGTAAACTTCTGTCCCTGAACCAACCTAAGCAGGAGTTTAGTCCACTGAGCTACCTTAGCTGCCTGAAATCACCATTCTTTTTTTATAGATGTACAAATTTTATTTATTTATTTATTTAGTTAGTTAGTTAGTTAGTTAGTTAGTCTCTTTTGAGACAGGGTCTCACTATGCAATTCAGACTGACCTTGAGCTCACTTTTGTAGCCCAGGCTAGTCTCAAACTCGCACCGATCCTCCTGCCTAAGCATCCCAGGTGCTGGGATTACAGGCGCATGCCACCACACCTGGCTTCTAATGAATGACCAAACATTTGTTTTTTTCTTTTAAAAGGGTATTTTTCATACTAAATTTCATGCTCTCCCATCCTTTAAACATGGCATTTCTTTGGTTCTGGACCTACTACAATCTTTCTGGATGCCTTGTCCTCAGTAAATCAACAAAATATTCCCAGAATTTTCCTTCCCATTCTGTGTCATGCCCAAGTCCCTGAAGTCACCACGACTTCATCGGTCTCTCATCACCTTCAGGTAGCAGCCATGTTCATCATCAAAACTTGTCTTGCTGAATTTCTCAGGGTTCACATTCAGCTTCTTGGCTTCAAGCCCCAGAAACCACAGCTCTGTGTAGCCCAAGATTTCCCTTTGCTCATAGAGAGACAGCTGATTCTTATAATACTTTAGAGCCTCTGTGGGGAAAATATAATTGTCAGGCAAGTGTAGGCAGCACACAGATTTGCTCAGGCGCTAGTGATGTAACATCTTTTTTTTTTTTTTTTGTCTTTTTGAGGCAGGATCTCGCTATGCAGTTCAGGCTGGCCTTGAGCTCACTTTTGTATCCCAGGCTGGTCTCGAACTCGCACCAATCCTCCTGCCTCAGCCTCCCAAGTGCTGGGATTACAGGTGTGCGCCACCACGCCCGGCCTTGTAACATCCTTTTGAATTCACGAAACTCTTCCTTAACAAGGGCTCACTGAGGAACCACACATCAGGAACCTCAGCAGGTAACAAGGACAAACCTAAACATCTTGCACTTATTTTAACAAGTCAAAAGGAAAATACAAATGCTGTGAAAGGAGAATTTGGTGCCCAAAAAGTGGACAATGGGTTTGGTAAGAAAAACCAGGAGTAATCCACAGTAGTCTTTTGTTAAGGTTCCCTTTGTCAAATTCATGTGGAATTGTGGGACACAGAGTCAGCCTGGAGAGCACTGAAGCTGCACTGCTCAGGCCAGGCAGGTGACATGTGCACAACTTTAAAGGCCCAGCTGGTACTCACACTCGAATGTGAGCCCGGGAGCATGTCAGGCAAATAGGGGAATGTGTGCGGGCAGCTCTAAGCTGCGCTAGGCAGGCGGGCTCTGGGCTCAGGAGAGTAGAGACTGAAATTCAGACTTCTGTAGATAAACTGGGGAAGGGGAAAGTTCAGGGGAGAAGAACCAGGCCAGGGCAAGGTGCTTTGCCTTTTGTGAAATATTTGATTGCTGAAGAGCAGAGGAGGAACAACGTGCAGGGGGGAGTAAGGTGTGGGGCTCCAGGTCTGTCTTTTATTCTATCTGAGCCAGTCATGTAGACCCTAAAGAAGGCATGCTGCTTTTTAGGGGATAAAACCAAGGCCAGGAATGAGGAGGCAGATGTCACCTCTACAAAAGCAAAATTAGCTCAGAATTGAAATTATCTCCTCATGGATCAATCCTGAGATCATTTAAGAAGACAAAAGACAAGCAATTTCAATCAAACACTATGACAAAAGAGCTACGGACCCTGGACAAGGTTTAATACCGTGGGTGACTTTGATTTTCTGCCTCTTGGCTGTAAACAACTATGTCCTCCATGTGAACTCCAAGGCCCCACCATGGATGACTGCAAAGGCTCTGTCTGGCAGGCCTCATGAAGGAGGGTGCAGTTGACCTCCCCACACTGGACTTGGCCACAGCCAGTGCACCACAGTCTTTGACCAAGTTCCTCTGGCCACACCAGGTCAGGAGCAACATTCAGAGCCCTCTTTTGGGGTCCTAGCTGAGGTTTTCCTCAGATACTTCTGCCAAGGTCCCCCAGCAGAGGAAGAGAGAATTCCCAGAGATTCTGCTCTCTGTATTCAGGAGTTTTCCACACATGCATCCTTTTTCCTCTCACTTTTCTCTGTTCCCGAGAGCAAAATGATAGGAGACTTGTGCTTGGGTTCCACAGGTGGTGAGATGGTGCTTTGCACTTGTGCTAACACATCTGACTCTTGGCCAGTGTGGTTCTGTGAGGAAAGTGGAATGGTGAGAGGCTGGGGCTCACTGCTACCACCTCTTGTTCATACAGCCACAGTAAGAGGATAAAGGACTGGACTCCTTCATTTGGGCTTGTTACCCTAGGTCCCTCTGTGACACCTTGACAACCCAGCCCAGCTCCGCTCTCAGTGGCCTTACATCACCCTCCCCTGCCACCACCCCAAAGTCATACCCGCCGCTGTCAAAGGCTTCCCTGGAGATTTGTGCTTCCTTGGAGACTTCTCCTCAGGCTTGAAACCTTGGGTTTTAATGCTAGGGTGGAAAGGTATTTCTGAAGTCTTGTTCTCAGAGGCCAGTGCCTGATCTTTAGTTTGATTTTCCTGTTCAGGTAAAAAGATTTGCAGTAAAAGACAATTTAGGCTTCTACTGGTGTTGTAAACCATGTATCTGACCCAGGACATGCGTATCTAGCCAGGATCTTTTCCTACTTTTCCAGGAGAAAAACAATGGCTAATAGACAATAGGTTTTCTCAACCTTTCTCTAAAAAAAAGCATATGTCTGACTCATAATACTCCCTTGGAGATCCATGTACATTGGCAGATAGAGGTGGCAGCCCACTGGTAGTCTCTATAGGAAGAAGGACTTGTCTTTTCTGTTGCTTCTGAGGACAGCCATTGCCAATTAGATAAAGTAACTTGCCCAAGGACAAACAGACCTAGACTTCTGTGTGTATGCTATGTTACTCCCCTCCTCACTTCACAGCAAATGTAGAGAACATGGGAGGAAAATAATACTTTCATGAGTCTACCGTTTAAACCCCAGAACTCCGTCTTCTCCCTTCCTTAATGACTCTTCATCACAATTTCATGAAGAGCTCATTTTGCAAAGAAAAGCAAGCCAAAGGCATACTTGCTCATGTTTACATACATTGTAAACAGTGAGCTTGGGCCTGAAAGCCAACTCTCCAGCAGACGCTGCGCTTTCCCTCCCCATCCTTAGTCCTTCTAGACTTGGTTCTAGACTGTACTCAGGTCTTTCCTTCCCCCAGGGCAGGTCCACTGCTTCATCCTCACCTGATACTGAAGGGGTGGTTTCAACAGGTTTTTGTTGCCAATGGATGGGAAGTTAACTGAGTTCTTCTTCCCACTGGTGTCCACAAAAGAGTGTGAAGTAGTGTTAGTGCTTGTAGTCTAGAAACAGAAAATGGATACTTTACAAAAACCCCTGGCAAGAAAATGATTCCAGGGCCGGTGAGATGGCTCAGTGGTCTAAAGCATCTCCTTAAGCAAGTTTACGCAACCACAAGGACCAAGGTTCAATACCCAGCACCACATGCTGCGCCAGCACCTCCCCCAGAGCAGGCTGAGCTGGCCATAACATAAAAAATAAAATAATTTTAAAAAAAGAAGGGGGAATTACCACTTGGGACCCTCCTCCTGTCCCTCTCTCCGACAGGAGCTTTCTTTCCCCTAATAAATCTATTCTGCTCATAAAAAAGAAAAGAAAAGAAAATGATTCCAGGGGTCATTTTGCCTAGCCTCCTCCCCACAGGGATGAGCTTAACTCAAGTTCTTGGGAAGAAATGCAGATTTGAGGGATCAGAGCAATGTAGTAAAGAATTGACTCTGATTTAAATTTGCAGTTCACAACTTTATTAACTGTAGACTTGAGTCAGTGTCATTGACTCTCTGATATTTCATTGCTATCATGGTAACAAAAACTGAACCTCCAAAAAAAGAAAACATTGAACCTCCTTGGCTTGGTGAGATAGCTCATTTGACTAAGAGCCTGCTTGGGAAAGCACAGAAATGGGGTTCAATCCCTGGCACCACATATTGCACTGGCCTTACCCCCAGGTACACTGAGCTGGTGACCAAGTCTGTGCACGGTGGCGGTGGCGCACGACTGTAATCCCAACTCTGGGGAGGCTGAGAACAGGAGGATCACTATGAGTCCAAGCTGAGTAGTGAGATCCTGTACCAAATTATATATATAAAATATAATATATAAATATAATATATATAATATATATATATATATATATATATATATATATATATATATATATATATATCCACCTTACAGGAGTTTGTCAACCAATACATGTAGATTATGCCATAATGGTAGCTACTATTGGGCTTTATTCTAGTACCTTGCCATTTAGAAATAGGGAAAGTTTTGAAGTTTCGTTCAAAAAAACAACACAAATCTTCCATAGTGCAACATGAACTCTCATTTCCCTAAGGCTACTTAATAGACTTGGGCTTCTGTATTTGGATTTCTGCTTGATGTATTGATTAGCTGATTGACTGGAAGAGTCTATTAACAAATAGTAATAATTAAAATTGTATAGTGTCAAAATGGCCATACTTCTAAAACTGTTGCACACATTTAATGCAATCCCAATCAAAATGCCAATAGCACTCTTTATATAACTAAAGAAAGTAACCCAAAAATTCATATGGAACCAGAAGAGACCTAGAATAGCAAAAGTATTCTGAATAACAAGGTCAAGGCAGAGGACATCACAATTCTGAACTTCAAGTTATACTATAAAGCTACAGTGATAAAAATGGCCTGGTATGAGCAAAAAACAGACTTATGCATTAATGAGGCAAAATAAAAGATACAGAAATAACCCTAGATCCATCCAGCAGGCCAAATACATTGGAGGAAAGTAAGCATCTTTTAACAAATATTTCTGGAACCTTAGTAAGCCTCAGAACGTTGGTAAACAGCTAGGGAGGAGAGAAGCCCCACCCCGTCATGGTAGTAACAGTGAATCATAGTGAGCCTCTACGGGCCCCTGGAGGAAGAAAGACACCCCGTCCTGCCAGCCACCATCGAGGGAGCCTTGGTCTCCCTAGATGGCACTCTGGAACTTGGCCCCATACACCTCCACTGCAGGCAAAGAGGCTAGCATGGAAGTGCCCAGGACATGGCAACCAGCTCATCCAAGGAAGCAAGGTAAATCTACCCTAACAAAGAGAAACATTTTGCACGATAAATAGTTCTGGGGAAACTGGCTATCCATGTGCCAAAGAATCTAGATCCATATCTCTCACCATCCACTAAATTAAAATCAAAATGGATCAAAGATCTAAACATCAGAACAAAATCAAATCACTGGAAATAAAATAGGTAAAACCCTTGAAGATGTAGGTATAGGAAAAGACTTTCTGAAAAGAAGCCGAGTTTCATAAGAAATAATAATAAGAATAAACAAATGGGATCATATCAAATTAAAAAAAATTGGGCTGGGGGGATAGCCCAGTGGCACAAGTGCCTGCCTGTCAAGTGCAAGGTTCTGAGTTCGATCCCCAGTCCCGCAAAAATTTAAAAAATTAAAATAAATAAATAAATAAATAAATAAATAAATAAATAATTTTTTTCACTCTTTTCAGACAAAGAAGTACAAAACACAAATGAATACATGAAAAAATATTCAACATTAGGCTGGCAAGATGGGTCAGTGGTCTAAAGCACCTGCTTAGGAAAGCTTAGGAAACCACAGGGACCGAGGTTCGATCCCTCGCACCACAAGCTGCGCCAGCCCCATGCCCAGGGCAGGCTGAGCCAGCCATAATAATATAAAAAAAAAAAAAAAGAATAGAAAAAATGATCAGCATTGCTGACCATAGAGAAATGCAATTAAAGCAACATGGAGATTCTGCTTCACTCTGAAAAGACTGGCTACCACCAAGAACTGAATCAATAATAAATGCTGGTGAATCTCAGCACTTGGGAGCCTGAGCCAGGAGGATTGGTGTGAGTTCGAGACCAGCCTGGGCTACACAAGTGAGCTCAAGGCCAGCCTGAACTGCATAGCAAGACCCTGTCCTAAAAAGACAAAAAAAAAAAAAAAAAAAAAAAAAAAAAAAAAAAAAAAAAAAAAAAAAAAAAAAAAAAAAAAAAAAAAAAAAAAAAAAAAAAAAAAAAAAAAAAAAAAAAAAAAAAAAAAAAAACCCACAACAATAAAAATTCTGGTGAGGTTGCAAGGGAAAGGGAAGGCTTCATTGTGGGTGGGACTGGTACAACTGCTATGAAAATCAGTGTATAGAATCCTCAAAATCCCTAAAAATAGGCCCAGTTATTCCTCTTCTAGGTACCTTCGCCAAAGAGTTAAAGAGATTGTATCACAGGCATATAGACATTTGTGTGTCTATAGCAGCACAATTCATACTGGCTCAACCTTGGAAGCAGCTTATGTATCCATCCACGGTTGAACAGGTAAAGAAAATGTAGGAAAACAGGGGCTGGGGAGATAACCCCATAGAATAAGTGCTTGCCTGGCAAGCTCATGGGCCTGAGTTCAATCCCCAGTTCTGTGAGGTGGAGGAGGAAAGAAAATGTGGTATTGATACAGTATGGAGACCACTGCTGTCACAACACATATATCTGAGCCACTTCCAGGAACATGACTGCACCTTGAGACCATAATGTTTAGTCATACACAAGCTTAAATATGGCCTCTTATATGAGAAACTCAATAAATAAATGATGTATAAAATATAAATAAGGAAAAAAGTTATTATCATCTATGTGGACAATATCTCTAAAAGTATACTTCAATTTAGATAATTATTTTAGGTGTGTTATATGGTTTTTTGGGCTGATAGTCTGTATGTATAATAAATAACTTTAGAAGGATTTGTAAGATAGCTGGGTATGGTGGCACATGGCTGTAACCCCAGCATTTGGGAGGCTGAAGTAGGGGGATCAGTGTGGTTCAACACCAGCCTGGGCTACAAACGTAAGAAGGCCAGCCTGAACTGCATAAAAAGATCCTGTTTCAAAAAGACAAAAAAAAAAAAAAGGACTTGTAAGATAAATAAACACAGCCAGCCAAATAGCTCAGTGAAATAAAGCACCAGCAAGCAGGTGCAGGGGCTGCAGGGACTGGCCCTGCCCCAACGGCACACTGAGATGGTAATTGAGACTGGGTATGGTGGCGTGCTCCTGTAATCCCAGCTCTTGGGAGGCTGTAAACAGGTGGATTACTGAGTCTGATCTAGTAGTGAGATCCTGAACACACTGTAGACCTTTCTCTAAAATAAAAAATAAGTAAATAAATACAAGATAAACAAATCTAATGCTGGCAAAAAGAAAGAGAAGTAAAAAGAATTGAGGTATGCTATGGGCATGTACTAATTCCCCACAATGAATGTAATCACTGTTTACTATAAATGTGCACAAATAAAAATTAACACAAATAGCTGAATTGGGCTGGGAGATAGCTCAGCACCTTAAGTGCCTATCTGGTGAGCACAGGCCATGATTGTGATCCCCAGATCAAACAACAAAACAAAACAAAAAACCAACCAACACACAAACCTTTAAAAAAAAAAAAAAAGCTAAATCTTGGAAGCAGCCTATGTGTCTATCAACAGATGAAATGTAAAGAAAATGTGGTGTTTATACAAAATAGAGTAATACTCTGCCACAAAGAAAGATAAACTTGAGACATTTGTAGGAAAATGGATGCACCTTAAAACCATGATGTTAAGTGAAGTATATCAGACACACAAGTTTAAATATCTCATCAATTTTTATATGATAAACTGAAGTGTAAAATAAGT
This sequence comes from Myocastor coypus, assembly GCA_004027025.1. Classification (NCBI taxonomy): domain Eukaryota; kingdom Metazoa; phylum Chordata; class Mammalia; order Rodentia; family Myocastoridae; genus Myocastor; species Myocastor coypus. The sequence continues at coordinate 9,563 of PVJA010048976.1, forward strand.
TAGATGATCAGGAAAATTGTACAGAGAGGTAACATTAGGTGTGGAGTGGGTGCTTTCAGGACCATGCTAAGTTGACTGCAAATGCTTGCTGAAAGATGTACAATCTATCCACCTTCCCTAATCCTTGCTTAATGAAAAGGCACTGATGGTTGCTTCTTACCTTATATAAAAGTCGGGTCATTCTAGGGTTCTTGGTCTTAGAAGGCAGCTTTTGGAATTGGACCAAAGGTTGACTCTCAACCTGGATCAAGTGGAAGAAATTTGTAATAGTGATTGGCACGTCTTTGTCTCAAGCTGCTTGGACTTATTTTGTCTCATTACAACAAACAAAATACATTTGAAGCTAGATTTTCTGGACCAAAGCTAGGAAGAGTTAACAAAAGCTCAAAGAAGCACTTACGGGGCATGGTGGCACACACCTGTAATCCCAGCACTTTGTGGTGAGACCCTGTAGACCAGTGGTTCTCAACCTTTCTAATGCCATGACCCTGCAATACAGTTCCTCATGTTGTGATGATCCCAAACCAAAAAATAATTTTGGTGGCTACTTCAAAAGTGTAATTTTGCTACAGTTATGATACGGAATGGCTTTAGGCAACCCCTGTGTTTTGGTCGTTCGACCCCAGGGTCATGGCCCACAGATTGAGAAACGATGCTGTAGACCCTGTACTAAACACATTTTAAAAAAGGCACTTATTGAATGCCTCAGTGAATTACCACCCAAATGAACGAACTTCCCACCTATATTAATCATGGGTTGCTGACTCATCTTATGGTTTTTACTCTCAATCAGTACAACCTTTTCTTCAAGCAAATTTTCAGCTTGAACCCCTGAACTCAGGAAAAAATAAACTAACTGGTTCTGTCTTTTTAGAAAAGAAAATGTTTATAACTTTGTTCAGAACTCTTTTCTGTCCAAAGGAGTTGGAAGGAGACTTAGTGGAACCAATTAGAACATAATTACTCAAACTAAACACCAGGGATTGATCAGAAGAGACTCCCACAGAGAGGTGCAAAGTAAGACCTGAAATTTGATAGGGGTGTGTCCCAAAGACTGGCAAGCACAGTATGAAGATACGTCCCATAATGCTGTGCCATAATCTAATGACTACATATTTCTTTTACTAGTCATTAAAAAACTAAGTAGCACATTAAACATGGATATTGTGGCTACTACTAAGGATAAGAATAAAACAAGTAACAAAAGTAAAATACAGAATGAGTGCTATTGTTGTAGGCAGCTGAATTACATAGAAATATTATAGGCAGTTAGGCAGAGCCAGGCCCTCAAGGATGACGTGGAAGACAAGCTGATTTTATAAGGAGACAGACACTCCTCTGCTGTGGGACAGATCTCAAGAAAAGCATAAACAAATGAAGCCACATATTTCCCTAAGAATAGGCATCCAGCATTGATATGCTAAATAAGTATCAATCACCTGGAAAAAGGGCCAGCAAGATGGCTCAGGGGTTTAAAACACCTCCTTATGCAAGCTAAGGCAACCCCAAAGACCACAGTTAGATCCCCAGGACCACATGCTGTGCTGAGCCAGCCATAAAATAAATAAATAAATAAATAAATAAATAAATAAATAAATAAATAAAAATTAAAAAATCACCTTGATAGAGCCTGAGTCACTAGCCCAAGCCCAACAGGAAGAGGCCTTGTTCTTGCCCACTTGCTACATGACTCGCTTCCCCATTTCGTACTGGAATTAATCAATTTTACCTGAGCAATGGTGCTTATAATCTCATTGGTTGACCATAGTTTTATCCTCCCTCATGCCCACCTAAGTGAGTTCCCATGTCTTCTCCACCAACTTAAACCCACATCACTACATGGTTTTCCTTTATAAAGGTCCCTGGAAGAGACAGCTTCCTGGGGACCACTCATTCAGGACCCCCCTCTTGTCCCTCTGTTGGACAGGAACTTTCTTTCCCCTAATAAAATATATTCTGCTCATAACTTGTATTTGTTCCTAAAATTCGTTCTTCAGTTTTAGAGAACATGAACTCGTCCCAGGTACTTCTCAGTTTGGGAGATCAGTTTTCCCTGTATCATTTGGAGATAATCCACCATGGGATCAGTTTTATCTCCCTGTATCACTATCAGTTGGAACAAAAACTGTAACAAAAGTTTAGGGCAACTGGATACAACATATCCTCCAGCATAGCTAAATTTTCCATGGAGCTGTACTCATGAGGACTATTTGTAATAGCTGGTCTTCACCTGTCAGAATCTGTCTAAAAGAGTGGGATAGTATAGCATGAGGTGATTGATATCTGAGACCACATTAGCTCATTGGCCAATATACAGTACATGCAGGATTTGGTTATCTGTCAAAGGGAAAATGATGATCTATCTATAAGGAAATCCTGTAATTGTGAATCTCACTCAACCTCAACTTCCCCTTAAATTAGTTTGTCTGGATTAATATGTCGTCAATAACAAGCTGACCTTGAGCATTGTCTTGATTACTTTTGTTGCTGGGACAAATACACGACACCCAAAATGAAGGAAAACAGGGTTTATTTCACTCACAATTACTGAAGGTTTCAGTCCATACTCACCTGGCTTCAAGGCAGAGCTACATATGGCAGAGAGCAACCTTTTATGGTTATCGCAAAGAACAAGAGCAAAATGGAGAAGTATCAGCAACAACATCCACAGAGAGGAAGTCTGTCTCTCTCAAACTGCCTTCAGGCTATCTGCCCCAGCCTGGGGAAGTACTCACATCCATCCATAATAACAGCAGTACTAAAACCCATAATCCCAGTGGATCATGAGTTAATCTCAAACTCTAGAAGTGCCTGTCCTATAACTGCACGAGGATTTCAGGGGACAACTAGACACAAACCATAACAAACATGTGGTGAGGAAGTGAAAGATAAATAAAAAGTACATTTAAAAATACAACTCATAGCTGGGCGTGGTGGCGCACGTCTGTAATCCCAGCACTCGGGAGGCTGAGGCAGGAGGATCGGTGCGAGTTCGAGACCAGCCTGGGCTACAAGTGAGCTCAAGGCCAGCCTGAACTGCATAGCGAGACCCTGTCTCAAAAAGACAAAAAAAAAAAAATACAACTCAGGGGAAAGGGAGGCATGGTGGTGCATTCCTATAATCCCAGCACTTGGGAGGCTGAGGCAGGAGGGTCCATATGAGTTTGAGACCAGCCTGGGCTACAAAAGTGAGCCCCAGGCCAGCCTGAACTGCATAGCGAGACCCTGTCTCAAAAAGACAAACAAAAAGAAAAGTCTTCTTCAGTCTACAAGGAATCCAGCCTAATGCTTTTTGGTCCTTGTATTAAGTATTGCAAAGAATAAATTAGCACTACTTAGTTTGAGACCATCACTGATACATTATAACCCAGAGGTGATCAGTTTAGACAAAATATCCCAAAAGGTTTGTTATTGTTTTTATAGTTGTTGTTTTTTTTATAGATAAAATGTTTATAAGAAGTCCAAACTGGATTTAGGTCACAGAGAAAAAGGCACATAAAGTCTGGAAGTTGTAAATTAGCTTTTTACTTTTTAAAAAAGATAATCTTCCTTGAAAAGCTTGCATGAACTCAGCTAAGGATGGGTGTAGCCTTGTAGAGGCTTGGATTACAGCTGTTTTAGAAGCCCACCCTTTAGAAACGCAAATAGGGGAAATCTTACTTTCAGTAATGGTGGGCAAGGTTGTGATTAAGGCTATCTTATTAGGCTCCCAAGGTCAGGAAGCAGCAACCTTAGGCATCTGAACTGCCTGGTTCTCCAACAACCCATATCTACATTTCAAAAGTAGGTAACAAGGCCTGGCAGGATAGCTCAGTGGTCTAAAGCACCTGTTTAGAAAGCTTAGGTAGCTGCAGGGACCGCGGTTCTATCCCCAGCACCACATGCTGCGCCAGCCCTGCCCTCAGGGCAGGCTGAGCTTGCCATATAAATAAATAAACAAACAAAAGTTCTGAAATAAGAAATAAAATAAAAATTCTTTTAAAAAAAAGTAGGTAACAATGGCTTTCTTAATGCAAAGAAAATCTGAACATAAGACAGTTGGTCTGATGACAGGAATGCCTAACAGAAGGAAGCATAACCATTGCATAAAAAGGTCAATTAAAAGTGAGCACTTTTTGGGCTAAAAAAGTCTCTTCTAGAGATAGAACAATTGACTGGAGGATCTGGCCCACTGTACTGAGCCAAGGCGCCAGACACTTGTGCTTTCTATTTAATCACCTAGATTAACATTTTCTTTAGCAAAACTGGGAAAGATGTAAACTTGAAACTCATAGGTGAAACTTATATTTATCATCTAGCAATCACATTTTACATATTGGTAAAAACACATTACTTTAAGACTAAGGGGAAAAAAAAAAAAAAAAGACTAAGGGGGGCTGGGCGTGGTGGCGCATGCCTGTA
>PVJA010048977.1:0-13963 GCA_004027025.1 Myocastor coypus
CACCCTATGCTACACCCATAATCCCAGAAGTACTTCCACCCATAATCCCATCAGTACTAAAACCTATAATCCCAGGGATCATGGATCAAGTCTCAAACTCTAGAAGTCCCTGCCCAATGACTCCATGAGGCTTTGGGGGGACAACTAGAAATAAACCATAACAGTTGTGGTACTGGAGCTTGATTTCTGGGACTCATGCATGCTACAGTAAGTTCTTTACTGCTGAGATACACCCGTTGTCTTGAATTATAGAATTTTAAAGAAGTGAGTAAATTTGGAGTTTCCAGACACATTTATGGTTGATTTGCACCTCTCTAACTTGTGTAAAACCCCAAAGTCATACCCTATTAGTAAGTGATTGCATCAACAATTGTTACCATTCTTTGGCACGTACTCAAGCCTTGGTCCCTCCTAAACAACTACAAACTCTTTTCCCGAAATTCTTAAGCCAATGAAAACTTTGACTTAGTAGAAGTGGGTTCTAGGTGCACTTGCCAGTGGAGTACAGAGGGAGCAGTCGATTTTTCTCACTTCTGCAGGTTTGGTTTCCGAATTGTTGCTCTTCTGCTTCTCATTTCCACACACGTCTTGCCATCCTTTGCTTCCCATAACTTTTCTCTTTGTCTGTCTGCTCCCATCAGGCCCTAAACCTGGGAATGTCATACAGTCCTTCACAGCTTTCCTTCATGAGTTCTTCTAGGTTCTGATTGTATCAGGATTCCTGACTGTATCATGCTCTCCGGCCTCTAGATCTTTGCATATCTTGTTCCTTCTTTCTGATAGCAGCTAGCCATTTTTCCTGTTGGGTAATTTTAACTATCTATTGTTTTTTAGCTTAGATGTTTAGAATGGGTGGCTTAACTGTAATTCCAGATCATCTGATTGTGTTGAGTATCCCCAATTTTTTCATGCAGTGGCTGATGTCATTCTGGCAGGTCTCCCTTCCGTATTAGCCCTTAGCTGTGTCACTTATTCCAGTGTCTTATATAATGCCCAGGTTACAGTAACATTAAAAATTACTCATTGAGGGTCTGGTAAGATAGCTCAGTGAGTTAAAGCACCTGCTTAGACAACCTTAGGCAAACACAGGAACTTCAGATCAATCCCTGGCACCACCTGCTGCACCAGCCCCACCCCAGGGTGGGCTGAGGCAGCCATAAACAAACACACAAGCAATGCAAAAACCAAACAAAAAGAAGATAAAAAAAAATTACTCATTGAATAAATGATCATCTAAATAATGGTAGGGTTTTCTTTGAAAAATGGTGACGTTCTTGTTTTGCATTGGAAATTTGTTTCCTTGTAATTTTTTTTCCCACTAAGGTGTTATACTGAGGAACATTGATTAAGTTAGACTCTGTATGGTTAGATGGTACCTAATTGAGAGTTTACTGATCCTCTCCTACTGGTCCTTTTCAGAATAAAATAATTCAATCATTCTTGTCACTTTCTAATGCTGAATTATGTAGGACCAATCTTAAACTAGGAGGTTAGAAAAGGAGATGTGGATCTGCCCTTTCCCTTTGTTATATCCATATATAAGAAAAATAAAAATTCAGACAGTACCTGAGAGCATCTTTTTAGAAAGTGTTACTTAAGATAGATGTTCTTTGTAATTTAAAAGGTTTGATAACACAGTCTTGCAATTTCAGTAAATTGCTTTAGAACAGTATTCAGGATCCATCATACAGAGATCTGACAAGTATAGAAGTCACAGTCCTGGGTGGTCTTAAGTTTTCTGGAGTGGAACTCAAATAAAATAACATCCAGTATCTTTAACATATTGCCTAGTTAAAAGCATTAGGTGTACGAGTCTATATGGGTAAGATGGCAAGTATGATTGTAAATTATTATAGAAGTAGATACATGTACATACATGAAAATGTGTAACATTTTAAAATTCAATTATGATAGCAAAGTATAGATATACCAAAAACTACATGAGTCTGAAAACGGTTAGCAAGAAATTTTGCAAGAATAGTAGCCTATGTATATAAGCACTTTAAGAAATGAGACATAACCAAAAGGATACCTAATTCAACTAGCATTATTTATGTATTTTGTATCTTCATTTCTACCTAATATACCTTCATGCTGTCCTGGCCTAGATCAAATTTTAGGCTATATTCTTGAGACATTCATTCATTGAAATGACCCTGTGTAAATATGGTAAATTATTTCTGCCTTCAGAGTGTAGATTTTAGCTTACAGTACTCTGAGGGTGAAATTTGGGAATTGAACTCTGTTTGGATAGATATAGTCTTTGCTTTCCTTAAGCAACTCTGTGGGGCTGTGAGGCTACAAACATTGCGTAGCTGGAAAACTGACCTAGCTTGCAGCCGAAGAAGGTAGCTAAGGAGCTTTCAATGCTCAGAAGACTTACCTAATTTTAAACATAATTTCTCTTCCCTTTCCCAAATGTAAACTAGCAGGCATAAAAATTATTTTATTGTGTGAATGTCATTTCAGAAATAATTTTGCCTTTGTAAAATAATCCTTAGTGGTTGATACATTCCTATATGTCAAATTGTGCAATTTATAAGGTCTAGTAATGATACTACAGAGTTTTTTTATTCTTGGAGATTAAAAATCTTTACTGAGAATGGAGTCATGCTGTTTTATTTATTATATATGTTCCTTGTGATAAATTGGAAATTTTAAAATAATACAATTACACAAAAATGGAATAAAAATGTAATAATGAGAATACTGTCAAGTAAAAATCTTAACAGGTAAATTTGGTTGTTCTTTCAATTGGATCAAAATGAACTAGTTTCTCCCTAGTATTTTCTGAAGTTAAAATCATATCATGAGCCGGGCGTGGTGGCGCACGCCTGTAATCCCAGCACTTGGGAGGCTGAGGCAGGAGGATTGGTGAGAGTTCAAGACCAGCCTGGGCTACAAAAGTGAGCTCAAGGCCAGCCTGAACTGTACACCAAGATCCTGTCTCAAAAAAAAAAAAAAAAAAAAAATCATATCATGGACAGAGATCTTATATGTTAAAGTAGCCTCTCAGAAGTTTTATCATAAGCTTTTCAGTGATTCCAGGGATGCTCGATATCTTTTTTGGTTTGTTGGTTCCTTGTCAAAGTTCATGTTATGTTCAGGTGATTAAAACAGTGTAAAGACAGGAACACTTACAGCTCTCAGCAGGCGTGGATTACGCTGCCGCTACGTGCTTGCCATTCTGTCCTTTTGGACTCCTGGTACGTAATGACAAGCAGTTATGAAGTGTTTTCCATGAAGGCTTGAATCCTGAAACACCTCGGTTGGCGCTTGCGTCAAAACACATTTGCTGGCCTGATGTGAACCACAACTGCATTTCTAACCCTTGTTAGCTATCTTGCTTGTGAGAGAAAGTACAGTTGAGGTGAATACAAATGTGTTACCTCTATGGACAACTCAGTTCTGAGAGCATACTCTGCGGATGCATGACGGGAGCTGCAGCTGCGTAGGTAGAAGACCCAGTGTTATTAATGGCCTACTCAGAGAGGTGCTGCTGGATCCAGCATGCAGGCACAAGCCTGGCTTCCAGAGGATGCAGCCAACCTACCTTCTACCAACTCTAGCAAAATACTAAGGCAAGGCTATACAGGAAGAACTCCTCCAACGATCGTATGTTACACTGATACTTGAGGCGAGTTACTGATATGGAAGAATAATGCATCTTTAGAGTGACTAATGTTAGTGTCTGAAGTTCCCCCCATCCTCAACAAAATTGGACTTGGTACTTGTGCTGACTATCTTACTAACTAATGATGCCTGTGCTGATGGTCACTCCTGTGATCTGCATGTCTGAGGGCCCAGTGGCAGGGCTGTACATCACTGAAGCTGTCCTCTCACAGGACAGTGTGGCCCTCGTGTCCTTCCTTTCCTTCTGTCGCATCCTGGCTATAAAGGTAGCAACTTTGTGCTTCCAAGAGCTCCTAGCTCTTGTTGTCCGGCAGCCTCACCAGAGGTCTGAAGGTGACAGATCTGCACTGAACCTCTAAAACTAGGACCCTACATCTCCATCAGGAAGTTATCGTTGATACTCTTTTTCCAGTACCATGAGGCCAGGTGAGGGACAAATTGAGACGAAGGACCTGTGTCAGTATTTATTAACATTAATAGCAAAACCAAAAATAGACAAGTTCAAAGGCTTTCAGATTTAGAGATGAAAGTTTAGCAACGAATGACTTGTGACATAGACATTTATAGTCCTGATTTCTTGGTCAGATTAACCTCTCTGACACTTTACATGCTCTGGCAAGAGGCTGGAACACTTTGGAACTCAATGACAAAACATCAGACTTGAAAGAAGCAACTGGTATTACTGCATGCATGTTCAACTGCTTGTTGCTTTTGTGCTTTTCATTTCATAAGGCTTTAGCACATTCTTTTAGAGTAACTAACCAGGATAACTGATTTTCTATAATCATTAGCTTCTTCCTGATTCACCAGTTATAATTGATATCAGTATATTAAGTTAAATTAAATTTGAAGCAAAATGTAGTGACTTAAAATAGCCCATTAAGTGAACCAGGCAGAGTGAACAGTGATTAGACATGAAAAAAGATAATGACCTGCGGCTCGACAATTATTGCAAGGCTTCCCCAACAAACGATCCTTTAGAATTCCTTTTAAAAAAGTATTTGGCAGATTTGCTATATATTTAGAACTGTTTTCTTTTAAGACTGATTGAATCAAACTGGTAGTGACATTCATGTCTATTGATCTTTACAGTTACTAGACCCAAAGTGATTGTTTTGTTTTGATTTTTTTGGCACTGGGGATCGAACTCAGGACCGTGCACTCACCAGGCGGACACTTAAGCCACAGAGCTATCTCCACAGCCAAACCCAAAATGGATAAGGCAGTATACTTGTAAAGGAAGTAACCCACCATTAACGTTAATAACAACATTAATAGATCACTATTTAAATGTCACCTGATAGGTCTGGTATTGACCCACAGTGAAATTATCCACAACTGATCCCTCCTAGCTTCCAGGGAAATATGAATAACAACATAAAGCAACTCAGTGCGATACTCTCTTTCATAAAGTAAAATATATATTTTTTTGATTTTCAATCTTATTAGCAATGTCACAGATGAGGCTTAAGGCTGTACTGGAGGGGTTTGTTATATCAAACTATGATACTTTTCTCAGGTCACTTACGAAAGGGCAAACTGTCTTTTTTACTCAGTCCAGTTCTCGATATTTGACCTCAAGTCCAACTGACAGTTGCAGCTGCTATATGAGGCCCTGCAAGAACCAAAGTGCTTCTTTTCACCTTTTGGGCCTCTCAGTGTTTCCAGAAGAATTAGCAATGATCAGGTGGTTTGGCACTGTTGGCTCTTGTACCTTTGTGTGCCTGGCTGCTTAATTTGGAAGTTCTGGCTGTGTTCTAAAGATCAAAACAACCTGGTAGTCAAATAAAAAATAACAATTAATAATTGCAAGTTCTCCTGAGGTCAAATGGCTCGAGTGCTCTCTGAAATCTTACATTTACTAGATGTGTGTCTTTTGGATTAGCTTCTTTCAATCTCAGCTTCTTCAATTTAGCAATATTCATTTAAGAATGCAATTACGGGAGTCAGCACAATAGTGTAGTTGAAAGTACTTTACAAGGAAATAGCTTTAGCAGTTTGGTTGACCATCTGGATTGTCATATACATATACAGCTCTGAATTTAAGCTGTGAGAATTCCCAGTAATTGACTTATCATTCTGTTTAGGGTTGCAAATAATTGTTTTCATGGTGATATAATGATTTAAGGTAACGAATAGTTTTCCTTTCTCCAGAAAATTGTTTCCAGGTAGTATCATGTTTATTCCAAATTTCCTGATTTACTTTAGCACGTGGTACTACGCTGTAGTTCAGCTGTCTTCTTATTTGTGAGCAGCAGGCATGAAAGGGTGGGCCAGTCTAAATGGCAAACACTCGAGTTACTTGCAGAAGAATAAAAATGGCTAAGAGTGTCCTGATTATAAAACTCTTGCTTCAATTGTTTTATAAAGACAGTGTTGAGGGGCTTGCTGCTTCACTACTACCTGGGAAGAAAGATGAAGACATCAAATCATGGATTCGAAGTTACCATACTAGTTGGCAGTCAAAATCCATGCGATACTGGCATGAAAACATGCATGCAGATTAACAGAGGATGACAGAGGATTCAGAAACAACACCAAGCACATTAACATATTTGATTTTGGAGAACAGGGCAGAAAACATACACTGGGGTACAAATAACCTCCTTGATAAACGATATTGGGAAAATTGGCTGTCCCCATGCAGAAGAAGCTCCTACCCTATACTAAAGGAAATCAGAGTGGATCAAAGAAGCACATGTTAAAATAGAAACACTTAAGCTGCTGGAGGTTAAAATAGGTAGAACTCTTACAGACACAGGCCCAGGCAAGGATTTTATGAACAGAACCCTGGCTGCACAGGAAATGAGAGCAAGAATCACCAGTAGGATCATATCAAATTAAAAAAAACTTCCCCACAGCAAAAGAAATAACCCACAGAGTGGAAAGGAAACCTTCAGAATCAGGAAAAATGTCACCAGCTGTCCCTCAGACAGATGACTAATACTTAGAACATATAAAACACTCAAGACAATTTGAATGCCCAAATTAAAACACCTCATCAAGAAGTGGGCAACTGAGATGGATAGGTACTTTGCAGAAGAAGCCAGTGGTCAACAACTACCTGAAGAAATGCTTAGTGTTACTGACCGTTCGAGAAATGTAAATTGAAACAACTCTGGCATTTCATCTCACTCCAGAAGATTGGCTATCATCAAGAAATCAAATCATGCAATGCTTGAGAGGCTGAGGTAAAAACCCTTCTACACTGTCAGTAGGAATGGGTACTAGTACAACCACTATGGAAAACAATATGGAGAAATCTCAAAAAAACTAAAACTAGAAATTGCATTTGACTCAGGGGTTCCTCCTCAGGCAATCTTCATGAAAGATTTAAAAGTATCATATTACAGTGATGCAAACATACTTATGATTATTACACCAGAATCTATGAATCATGAAAGTGAATTAGATCACTTGCAACAGATGAACGGATAAATAATGCTGTATTTACACACAATGGAGTACTACTTTACCATAAAGATAAGCATGGGTCATGTGTAGGGAAGTGAACATACTTTGAGACCTTGGCCGCATGAAGCAAATCAGACACGCACGCTTAAACACATGCTTATAAGAGAAATTCAAATTATAAACAAGGAGCAAAAGCAAAGGTAGATAAGGGGAACAAAGGAGATGGATCTTCCTTTGATGGGAAGGGGACCAAGAGATGGAGAGGAGCAGAGAGGATGAAACAGGGAGTTGAGCTGCATTGCACAAGTGTGCCCATTCCACCCAAAGAAAGTAAATGTTATGTACCTTAAATGTGTACAAGTGAAAAAAGGACACTAGGGCTAAATAATGTTATTCCAGAACAAGACTTTGAAAACCAAATACTCATTCCTTTTCGAGAATATTAGTTCTGCTTATGATTTCCACCTCGTGCAGTTGCACAGTTGTTCCTCACATATTGAAGCACACTGGCTTTTCTTCCCAGAATGCATTCAACGCCTCTTAAGCAATGGCAGTGAGCTATTGCCTCTCTATTCTCCTAAGTCAACATTCTAACATTTTACAATGCTCCACTTAAAAATATTTTCATGTGTTAAAAGTTTTATATTTCTTTATATTTTTATTCTTCCATTTACAAAACCTAGAGTACCTCAGAAACAAATGCTGTGCCCACCTCTGATGGTTTCTTTCAGGCTAGCCATGTTCAAAGGATTTTATCATGCATATTTAAAACACTGCTATTGAGTGTGGGCTTTATCTCAGCAGAACAGTGCCTGCCTGAGAAACACAAGGTCCTGAGGTCAAGGCCTGATCCCACCCCCCCAAAATACCATATAATTTTAGGTTTTTTAGAGACTACACCATATTTTGTTTTCACAAAAATGAATGTTGGCTTCTTTGGAGGTCCACCAAACGTGATTCCCTTTGTTGGCTTGTATTTATGCCTTCACTCTGTCCATGAGAAGATGCTACATTTATTCCAAATAAGTGAGTGCTCATAGACAAACACTTCTATTTTCTACCCCAGTAGAAAAATGAAATTTTATGCTTATTTCTAAAGGAAACCTTTTTCTTAGTAGTAAAAGGATTCCGTTGGAAAGCTGTGTTTTTATTCTTATTTTTCCTTTAAAATCTAGAGATATGACACAGATCAAACTTGTGTTTGCACGACTGACATGGAAGGCCAGAGCATTACTGAATTAAGCTGGATAAGATCAGTTTATCATAATGCTTCTCTTTATTCCATCATGACTATTAACTGTCTAAATTTTTTTTTCTAAAATACAACAGCATCATTCATTGTATTTTAAAATGATATAGTTTTGTGTTCATTTCCCGTGGCTACTGTAACAAATTACTAAACACTTAGCAGTTTAGAGAAATAATTTTGTTTCCTTGGAGATCTGGGGGTTCGAAATGTAACGAAGCTTTAGTTTGAAATGTAACGGAGCTTTAGTCCTTTGGGCCTTTGCAAGATGTCTATGTCTTTGTCTTTTCTAGCCTCTAGATTGCCTCATTCCTTGGCTCACGGATTTGTGTCCTGTCTGTATGCTTTAAATTCTATTTATATCATCTAATCTTCTTCTTTGACTGATCCTCCTATTTTATGAGGACCTCTGGGACTGATATGGAATAATCCAAGATAATCTCCTCATGTCAAGGTCTTTAATTTAATCTCATCTGCACAGTACTTTTGTCCTGTACAGTAAGATGTTCATCTGTTCTTAAGGCGATGATTTGGACCTTCCAATCAAATTTGTAAGCATGCCGGGTATGTTGTTAGTGTCTGTAATCTAGTACTCACAGTGCTGAGGCAGGAGGGTCACTGTGAATTAGAGGCAAGCTGCTGCCACAATGTGAGGTCAAGTTCAGCCTGAATTGCATAGTGAAACGCTAGCTCAAAAAATGCAATAAATGAATAAACAAATAAGTTACATAAATGCTAAATTTTAGGCATTTGTTCCCCAAGTTGTCACCACTGATATTGTTACAGAGTCAGTTTTGTCCAAGTTCTTGATGACCTGATCAAGAATTAAACCAGACACCCAGTGGAGCAACAAGACCAAAGATTTGCACGAGAATTAAAAGTACACTACATAGAGCAGATAGAGAATGAGAGGAGCTCCAAGTTCCTATGGAACTTGGAGTGGAGGGTTTTAAGCACTAAAATCTGTAGTAGGTTTGAGGAATTCGTCAGAGGTTTGCTCGATGCTGGTGAACAGTTCCTTTGGCTCCTCCATTGCATGGTGGGGTTTCTGACCTCTGAAGATCTAGGGTGAAACTGATACAGCCTTCAAAGAAGGGGTGGGGCAGGCCATGATGTCAACTATATGCTAAGTACATGCTCATTAGGACTGGGTTTGGCTCTGCATTGTTGAAGACTACCAGCTATATGCTGAGAGGCTTGCTGTGTTCAGACCTGGATAGCTTGCTCTTGGCCTCATCCTTGGCTTAGAAGGTGGATCCAGTCCTGGGAAGCAGGCCAGGGTAGGCCTTCCTTCTTTAGTCATTTCCTTAGCTGCTTGGGAATTTGACACTGTATTTCAAAAATAGTACTTAAGACACAGAAGCGGCTTCTCTCTGTTCAGAGGCCACTGCTGTGAACAGTTTAGGCAAAACCAATTTTATTTAAAGCAATCTTAGTGAGTTAGGCTCAGAAAGAAAAAGACACAATCATGGATTATTTCAGGCCTTGCGTATCGCAAGGGAATTATTTGTGTCTCCTTTTAACAACCACAAGAAGCAAAAGATAACTCATTTCCAGTTGGAGAGGAAATATGTTTGGTTGGGCTTTGGTAAAAGATTTTTTTTTTTCTCTATAACAGCTTGTGAACACACACGCCTCTTTCACGTAGCTTGTTTTCACCTGACTGACCACTAAAGGAAGCATTTGCCTCAAGTAATTATGCCAACAACAATAACAAATGTTCAGATCCCCAAAATATCCCAAATAATATTTTTAAAATGATTCGACTCTGTGCAACTGGTATTTTCAAAAAACTTTGGATATTTCTTTATCTTGGTTGCAATTCACTATAGCACTTAAAGTGGCAGTCTGGAGAACATGATTAATGAGTTTTGCTTCTTTCCTTTGTCTAAAAATGAAATAGTCCAAAGTTTTAAGGGACTCTCTGACATAAACCCATGAAGTGATTATTCTTCTGTCTTTGGTCAGTGGTGAAATGATATCTGAAAGCAAGGAACTAAAGGCAAAGATTTGAGAATCCAAATTGGCATTTGATTCTATCTCTTGGACTTGTATACCATAAAGCAGGCAAACATTCTTAAAGGTTAAGAATAAAAACATAAGCTAGATCTCCAACATAATTTATGAGAGCAGAAGGAGAAGAGGCTTAGGATACTTACAAAATCTATTTTCAGTGAGATTTTTGTAGAAGTGAAGAACATATAAGTGCAATGTAAACAGCATGAGATTGGTGTGTGAGGACTGGAAGTGCAAGTTGGTGTTAGCTGTGGTGGAGAATCTTAGGAAGAATAAGTTCTTCCTCATTATACACAGTGGCACTCCACCACTTACATATTTTGCAATGCTATAGCGTGTTCTCAACACAGAGTATATAGTTAAAAACCTTTTTTTTTAATTTTAGGGTAGGGTCTACAGGGACAGAGTGGTCAGGGTCTCACTACTAGATCAGACTGATAGAGACCTGCCTGTTTACAGCCTCCCAAGAGGCTGTAAGGTGTGTATGTCACCACACCCAGTCTCAATTTCGTCTCATCACACCATGGAGGCAGGGCCAGCACTGCAGGCCCAGGGATTGAACCCCCACCCCCTGTGCCTGCTTGCAGGGGCTTTAATTCCCTGAGCCCTTTGGCCAGCTCTTAATAAGCATTTCCTAAGCAGAGAAGAATGTAATACAAAGTTAGAGAATAAGAGTTCTATTGCTGCTTAGAACCTTTCAGCAGTTTTTGATTAATGTTTCATATTTATTAATGAATTAAGCTGTGGCATGAGAAATCAATACATTTAATGTATCTAAAGAGAAAGATGGCTAAATTACATAACTGAAGACTATTTGTTTCTGATTTCCAAATCTCTCTATGAAAAGTAAAGACTAGAAGCATTAAGATATATTTAAGAAACATGTTTAGTATGACTTTTAAGTTTTAAAATAATATCAGTAGGTCATTTTTCCAAATAGTCAGAATTGTTGCATACAAGTTAAGTACGTCTGTTTAACATCCTGATGTTGGGTACATAGGTGTTTGCTTAGTTAAAATTGGGGCAAATTAGATAGGATACTATATAGGTGAATAGCTATGTAGGATCAACTACATGACTGTCCAGGGCTTCTGCCTTAAACACCAAATTTTGTCTGGCCAAGTACTGAGGGAAACTTTTGCCCTTTTACTGGACTTCTCCGTCTGCAATATCTTTTTTTCCAATGACTTTTCTTGCTTCTGGATTGCTCTGAACTCTTCCATGTGCTTTGCATTTTGTGTTCTATGACATTCCCGGAAAGATCTCTAGCCCTTTGGTGAGTTGGGTACATGAAGCCACAAACTCTCATTAACCCAAGCTTTTCTATGGACAGAAGAAAGCTTGACATTTTAGAGAAACAGAAAGGGTTCTAAACTACAGGCTGGCTTCGAGTTTATTATTCTTTATAGCTGAGTAATATTCCATTGTATAAAAACAATACATCTTTTTCTGCCATTTTTCATGTGATGGGCATTTTGGTTGTTTCCAAGATTTGAGATTGCCAGTCCTACTGATAACCCACTACTATGATGTTCAATGAGAAGAAATATGTGTACTAATAGTGTTTAGAAAACTTATCATGTTTGAATCTTGTACTGTGAGCAGCTACTATGAGGACAGCAATATGCATTGTATCAATTATTGTGGCTGTCCTAATAACGTCAGTTGAAACTGTCTCATTGTTATTTCTTCCTTACTAAAATTAACAAAATTAAATGAACTACAGTCTGGAATCTGATAATTAAGCATTGGCCACTTATGTGTATATTCTTTTATTTTGTTTATTCATTTTAATGGGAAACAAAATAAAATAGCAATGAAAGAGTTTCAAAGCAAGTTGGTAGGATGGTTACAATTAATACTATGCATATTGTTGTCCTTATGGTAGCTACTCAGAGGAAAAGGTACAGACCTGGTATCTTGTCTAAACAATATTACGGCAAACATTTATTCTCAATGAACTAAGACAAATTAGCTATGTATCTATCACATATATATGTATATATATCCTTGTATATATATCCTCATATATATGTGTCCTTGTGTACATACACGCACACACATATATATGCTTTTTTCTTTTTAAAGTTTCTTATACTAGTAGAAAATATCATAACATGTCTTATAAGTAGATTGTAAGACAAAGATACAGTATGAATCATAAATCAAAGGGTATAATTAAACAATATTCAGAAAATTAATTCAATATTAATTAATTAAAATTAAATTAAATATTTCAAACCATTGTCCCAAAATTGAAATCAAATCATGATTCCAACACAGAGGCCAGAATTTTGTGTATCATATGTATGAATCTGTAATTAATTCAGAGTATTTGCATAGCATTCAAATAGGTGAATATATACAAACTAAGAAAAAGTTTTCATGGTTGTAAAGAATTACTAAGAATAAAACACAGCATATGACCAGAACTTCTAAGAGTCTGGGGATAGGATATCACACAAAGTTCTAGTGTGTCATGTACAAAGACAGTGTCCAGGATGCTTGCTGGTGGCCAGGCGTCACTTGTGGGACTGAACTACTGCTATTTCCTTGATATTCACCCTGTAGAACCAGACAGAATCATGGCGCATAGGGTGCAGAAGAAGTCCATTTGTAGAATATGCTGATGGAGATATTCTGATTCTATATATAAAAGAATACTCTAGAATATCTTTTAGTAAACTATACAGGGTTAGCCTTGTCATCATGAAATTCTTTAGCTGTTCTTTGTTCTGGAAGCATTTCACTCCTCCATCGAACTTGAAGAAAAGGTGTTTTGCACTTATATGCTCAGAGGCATCTTCCTGTACAGGGACATCAGTTATGCTGTGTTTAGGAAAGGTAAAACTAAGATTTAGCCACTGCAAATTGTGCTGCTATAAACATAGGTGCACACATATCATTGAGGTGTGACATTTTCAGTTCTTCTGTAAAAATACCTGGGAGTAGCTGGGCTGAATGGGACCTGTAATCCTTGTTTTGTGAGGAAACTCCACACTGATCCCCACAGTGGTCATACCAGTATACATTTTCGTAAATATTGGAAAAAGATTGTTTTTCCCTCAGTCCCACTAGTGTCTGTAATTAGCTGACTTTTTGGTGATATCCCTTGTTTTGTGAGTGAGAATTTCACTTCTGTTTTAAATTGCATTCCCAGAATGATCAATAATGTCAAACATTTTTATATATTTATTTGTCATTTGTTTGTCTTCCTCTGAGAAATGCGTATTCATCTCAGATGCCAATTTTTGGATTGGATCTTTGAATTTTAGGGGGTTGATTTTTTTTTTTTTAATTCTTTATACCTTCTAGGTAGACATCCTTTGTCTGAGTGACAGTTGGTTAATTTTTTTTTTTTTCGTAATTTGTGGGTTTTCTTTTCACTGTCATAATTTATTTTGATGAGAAAACCTTTTTCTTTTTCAATTTTTTTATTGTTTAAATTTAACTGATTATATTACATATTTTCATCATCAGATCAGTTTAGATTAATACATATAAGTATATAAGATTGATCAAACAATTAAACATTAACCTTTCTAAATCCACATTACTTTTTTTTTTCTTTTCCCCCTTCTTTTCTTTGAAAGTTGACATATTGCATATTGTCCTCACAATCATTCTATAGAGTGCAGTGTGTGGGCATGACCC
>PVJA010048978.1:0-13957 GCA_004027025.1 Myocastor coypus
AGAGAGAGAGAGAGAGAAGAAAAAAAGGGGGCAGCAGCAGCCCTGGTGTCTTGAGCGCTCTAGACCCCCCCACTCCACCCCACCCGCTCACTCCAGGCTGGGGCGGGCGGGGCCCGGGAGGAGGAGGGAAAGAGGGAGGATGGGGCAGCCTGCAGGGGCAGCAGCAGCTCCTGCCTTCTCTGCGGCTCCGCGGCCAGGGGTGGAAGGAAGCTGCAGCCACAGCCCCAAGTCAGCCCCCGCTGCCCTGTCCCACCGTCTCATCTCTCCCCCCTCGGTACGGAATTTTCTGTTTCATTCGTTTGCTTCCCCAGGTCTCCTTCTCCCCTGGGTGAAGGTAGAGACTGGAGGGATGGTGTGGGGGAGGTCGAGGATGAGCGCGGGTATGGGTAAAGGGGACAGGAGCGACTGGGACTCCTGGCTTGTGCAATCTCTCCTAAACCCTTGGCCCGAGTACCCCCTGCTTTGGGTAGTGACCTCTACCCGCTCAGCTCCACCAGAGCTCTTCGCTGGCAGTGGCTGGACTGCGCCAGCCGCCATGGGTCGTACTCTGCGAAGGGTAGTTGAGCAGGCTTGAGTCTGAGAGGGTGGCTGGCCGGACAGCGGGGTCCTGAGTCTTCACGGGGCTAACCTGGGTGGTCTTCTCCAGTCCGATTATATTCAGGTGTGTCTCGCTGAGCTTGATGCAGGCATTCGTGGGGCAAAATCTTATTCTCCCACGGATGTTCCTCTCCAGAGCAGGATCTGTCTCCTAAAAACCCAGGCTGGATGGAAGCAGGGAGGGGTAGTGGTTAGTATAGGCTGAGGTGCTAAGTTACTTAGTGTTAACGGCGGTGTCTGGAAAGGTGGAGGGGGAAGAATGGGAGGGTTGTGTCACTAGACACTTGGGTGATTCTGAGATCTTTGCACATTTGTGATACCTGAGGTATGCTCGCTCCCACCCTCTGCGTCCCCTGTCCCCCGTTTCTGGCGGCAGCGTTCAGAATGCCTGTCCTCTGGGACACTCCTGAAACCTGCTGCACTTCTATCTGCAGCCTGCAGGCACCTAAAGTCCCTAGATAACAGCATCTCTCTTTCCAGCCATGCAGCCCCAAATCTGGGCTTCCTCTCTCATCTCCTCTACTAGCTCTCTCTGGGAAAGTGAAAGTTCTTCCTTTCTTGATGCAGAGCTGGTACCCCAGGTCTTTTTCCCCACTTTCCCATTCTCAGAACAATTCTGAGCTGTAAGATAGATCAGTTCTACTTTCCCCCTTTGCCTTAAAGTTTTCAGCACTCTGCTAGAGCCCGAATCCAGGTTCACAAAAAGGCAGTTTAATCTTCCCTGCGGGGATGGTATAGTGTTGCTTTCTTATTCCTCTAAAGCTGATTTCGCTATGTTTATTGAGAGTCCTAGCAACTTTCCTCCTACACTACATTGGCCAAGTCTCTTGCGACACTCAACAAGAAAGGTGTTCCTTCTGTCCTCAGGTCTCTTATCCTTGCGATGCTTCAATATTCTGGAAAGTATTAAATTTCTGTGTCAAAATGAGACATTGATGAACAAAAGTATTACTTTGGAGGGTTAAGTGTTTATGTGTATGTGAAGGGTTGGCTGAGATGAGAGTAAAGCTTTCTCTTTCATATCTTTTAAATATTTTAAGAAGTGCTTCTAAAGACTGGCCAAGGGAGTAGCTGAATATAAATGACTCAACTTTAGAACCCCTCTACATTTCTTCCATTCAACAGCAGTTTTACTGTGATCCAGCAAATTCTAATGTACACCTTCCCACAGAAGAGAAATCCATGCTTAAGCCAACCCGTTCCTTGGCAGAAGGCATGTATAAGACAGAGTGGCTGTGATCAAGACTTTGGGAGTAGTTTCTGGTCAAATGGCTGTCCCGCTAACACTTCCACCCTAAGCCCAGGATGCACCCAAGAGCAGTGCTCAGGGGGAAAGAAAGTCCTACTCTTGTGAGTTGTTTCCTTCAAAGGCCCTAGATACAGTGCAATTTTTGTGAACATATAGGAGTTATGTATGCCTGTGAAGTTTGGTGATATCTTAGTGGATTGTAGATTAGATCAAAATTGCTGTCTCAATTTGCCCTGTCATGTTGCTGCCATATTCTCTTATTTCTTCAAATAAAAGATACACAAAACAAAATCCTTTCAGAAGTTAAAAGCACTGTACATTACAATGCAAGTTCCAGGGCAAGCCCACTAGAGGATTAGCGAGTGTAATTATGAAGGGACTGAGGTAGGGGCCCATTTTGCCTGGGCTGCTTGTCAAATGTGTGGCTGGGAAGTTTCTTGACTCTGTAAATAGAAAATATTTCAGATTTTCATGTGGTGGTCAAGGAGATGCTTCATGCATCTAAAATCTCTAAGAGTAGTTTTCAACCAGAGGCCACATCTACAAAAGTGGATCAAAGTAAAAAAAAAAAAAATGGAAGCAGCTATCTGAATAACATAAATGTACATCTATCTATCTTCTAGGCTGTGCTTACTTACAAAGCCTGGCCTAGTCAAACAGCATGAGAGGTTGACTGTCAACATATAGCCGACACTTGGAAATTCAGATACTCTAGTCTTATTGTCTTTACAATAGTGATAAGTTGTATTAATCCATGAGAATGTAGTGTAGAATCACTGATGAAGAGATACTGACATGAAGAACCCAGACAGTGAAGTTTCTACGCTTGCATTAAGGAAAGTTTCTCAACCTGGTCATTATGGATATTTTAGGCCATGATTCCCTATTATGGGGATATGTTGTAAATTGTAGTATATTTAGCAACATCCTTGCTCTCTATCCACTGACAGGAGCAACCCCGCCCCCAGCTACAACAAATAAAAACGTTTCTATGCATGGCCTAGTGTGCTGTAGGAGCCAAAATCACTCCTGTATTGAGAACTAATGACATTTAAGGTGGTATCATATTTGAAAGCTTATACTTTAATTAAACTCCCATGACATATCAGAATATTAAACAGAATCTCAGAAGATAGGAAATATTTGTGGGAAGCATGAAAAAGTGTCCTCACAATTTAATAAGCTGTGATAAATGGTGTAATTCGTTATTATCATCACTGCCATCTCCTCATTACCATATCATTCTTTTTTGTGTTTTTGAGACAGGATCGTGCTATGCATTTCAGACTGGTCTTGAACTCACTTTGTAGCCCATGCAAGTCTTGAACTAGCAACAATCCTTCTGCCTTCTTCTGAGAGCTGAGATTACAGGTGTGCATCACTCTCGACATACATGGAGTATACACTGTGAGTAGAATTTGATTATAGCAAATATTTATAAGGATATTCCATCCTCTTATACAATAAGGAACTAAGGGATTTTTATTTCCCTAAGGACAAAGAGTTACTGCTTTTCACAAGTAATCAGTTACTCAATTGAATCCTACCTAGGTTTTTCTGTCTTCTATTTCCTATTTGTCCCCAAAACAGTGACTTATTCTTTAAAATTCTGCCTGAAATTTCTCTTTGTCATTATAATTACTATACCCACCATAAAATTTCTTCTAGCTTCTGTAATGTGACAATTATGCTTTAGAAATGTGTCCAGCATGAGAATAACTACAATTTCACAAATATTGCAATAACCTGAACATCTAAAACCAGGTTTTTGGTTTTAAAGAGCTAGTTTCTAACTACTATCATGTTAGAGAAATATTTAACAATGGCAAAAGAAACTTAATGGAATGTAACGAGAGGTGATTCTTAAAATACCTGGGGTGTTTGAAAAAATGTCTTGGTGTGATGGTGGATTTTAACACTCAGCACTATCTCTGCCCCAGGAAATCAAACAACAGTAATGCCAGTTGCAGGATGCTTCTCAGAAACTTATTCAAACAATGTAGGAAGAAGTGTTGAATATATGTTCATAGCAGCTGAACAAGTGCATGTTTTATAAATTAAGTTTCCAGGGAGCCAGAACTCCATCAATTTCACTTGTTTATAGCCCACTAGCATGAAAATAAGCAACGCACCATTTGTAAAGCTCAATATAGGGAATAATTACCATATTCAAACAGTATATTCATAAGTTATGGTCTTCTTGTCAAGGCTAATAATTTATCTAAGTAGAAGTTGTACCTGAATTGCGTCCATGAATGACTACAATTTAGACTAAGTTTTACTTCAAAAGTGCATTTAAGCTCTTATATCAGAACGGGATATATGTAATCAGTGCATAAGCTCATTAATTGCCAAGTCAAAATAAATGTAAATAAAAGTGCACTACATGATTAGCTAAATATTTTTGTGCTCACCATTAAAAAGAATGCAAGTGGAAATGACCCTGTGCTAGTTTGTAAAGCTGAGTTTTAGAATCGCAGAATAACTGAGAGTATAAAATAATTGAGAAGGCCTTTTCTGAAGTTACATGGTAAAGATAGATACCCTGTGATTGGCACTTTGTATGACCTTAGAAAAGGCAGATGTAATCTTCACTCTGTGTGCTTTTCCTCCAATTTATTAAAGTCTGCTCTTATGGAATAATACGCTCTATCCTAATGATTATGCTAGTCTGTTCATTACCTTAGGAATGTCTTGTTTTCAGCCTATTTTTTCTGGCTGTGGCAGGAAAGGCTCTATCACCTTAGTAAAAAGTTCAAGAGTTAAAGTATGAGTGATACATCTTTGGAATGATGACTTTTTAAAGCCCCTAGATTTTGAAAATCTGAGGAGAATAGGAGTAAAGCAGCACAATTTTTTTTTGTGTGTCTCTTTAGGACTGGGCAACTTTTTATATATCGGGAGGGGCTTAGTGCAAAAGTGGAGCATTTAATTGGAATCTTTCTTTTCCTGGAGTATTTGATGTTAGGAAGGACCATCTCAGGAGTTGTGCTTTATTGTGCATCAAAGGTTTAACTCCATGTATACAGAGTAATAAAGGACTATGTATGGTAGGCTCCTGAATCGTGGGTTGTAGTGGATGATGTAGGTTTTGAGTCAGGTAGACTTTAGATCCACACTTTACTAGGTATGGAAATTAGGTTACATGAACCTTTGGTTTTTTATCTCTGAAATGGGAAAAATAGCTTACAAGGTTCTTTAGTAGGCTTAATTAGATAAGTCATAAGTATAGTATGGTGCCTAATCTATGGCAGTAGGTCAACAAATACTCATTTCTTTCCCCTTGTTTTCTTCCTTTTTTGAATTGAGAAGACTCACATAACATAAATTTAACAATCTTAAAATTGTACAACTTACTAGCATTGAATGTTTTCCCAGTGTTGTGCAATCTTTACTTCTTTCTAGTTGTAAAACATTTTAATCATGCTGAAGGATCCTGGATCAATTAATCAGTCACTTCCAACTCTTTCCCCCTCTATCTATATTGCTTTCTATGTTTGTGTATTCAGCGATTCTGACTACTTCATATAAATTAAGCCATATAGTATGTGATCATTTTCATCTGATTTATATTCGCTTAATATGACATTTTCAAGGTTAACGCATATGGTAGTATGGATCACACTCATTTTAGTACTAAATAATACCCTGTAGTACAGGTATCACACACTTTATGTTAACCTACTCATCAGGTGTTTAACATGTAGGTTGTTTCTACTTTTTGGCAATTATAACTAATGCACCTGATATATTGTACACAAGTGCTTTTTCAGTGCTTGTTTTCAGTTAATGTGAATGTATACTTAGGGGGTAACTTCTGGAATATATAGCAGTTCTACTTTCAAATATTTGAGGAATTGTCAAATTCTTCCATAAAAACTATATCATTTATCATTTTAATCAGAAATGTACAGATATTCCAATTTTTCTACATCCTGAACAGTACTTGTTTTCTGTTTGTTTGTCGTTTTGTTTTATGTTTGATTACAGCTATCATGGAATCTCAAAGAAGTTTTATTACTGTGATAATTACATTGTATTAATTCTAAGAAGTGTATTTTGCCTCGTTTTAACATCTCTAAAATTTGGACACATTATATAATTGATAGTGTCAGTAATAATTCACAGGGTTTTCCATTAATGTTGCATAACATAACAAGTGTGCTTTATAATTGATAATGCTTAGAATTTTTTGGAATATAATACTTTTAAAATTTAATTTGACTTTGTTAGTAGATGCTTGTGGTAAATGAAGTTTACATCTATTTTATACAGTAGGTACATTTACCTATCACATTTTGATTCTTTTTTTTCCTGTTCTCTCATCTACATCCATGCTTGCATTTCTAGTCTCTTTTCCCCATTTTCATCATTATTATCATTTTTATTATTTTATAATAAATATTTGTTCATGTTTAAGACACACATTTATTACAGTCACTGTGAGTATTTGGTACATGTACATGACATCTTTTAAAATCTTTCCCTTGCCCAACCCCCTTCCTTGCTCTCAATCTCTTGGATAAATGTAAAAGTTCTATGTTCCTTTTTCCTTTTATCAGTTCTTTATTCTGCTCTGAAGAGCAGAATGCTTTATACTTTGTCTTACTCAAATGAGAGATATCATATGACATTTAAGCTTCTGTGCTTGATTTTTTTCACTTAACATATTTTTCAGCTGTATCTATTTTCCATCAAATGATTCAAATTTACTCCTCTTTATAGCTGAGTAGTATTTCACTATGTACAAATACCACATTTTTTTCCAGTCATCTATTGATGAACACACAGGTTGCTTCCAAGATTTAACTATAATGAATTTGCTGCATAAATATAGGTACATATATATTGTTTTAACATTATGGCATTAGCTTTTTTGAGAAGATATCTACAAGAGGAATACCTTCAATGCGATTGCTAATTTTAGTTTTTTTGAGAAATCTCCATACTGATTTCCATAACATCTGTATGAGTTTACATTCTCATGAATAATACAGAAAGATTCTTCTTCATCACAGTCATCTCAAAATTTATTATTTGATTTCCTTTTCTTTTTGGTACCAGGAGTTAAACTCAGGACCATAAACTTTGCAGGCCATGCTGTGCTGCTGAGTTATATCCCTAGTTCCGTTGTTTGATTTTTTGGTGATTGTCATTCTGTCTTGAACAAAATGCTATCTTGACATTGTTTTAATTTGTACTTCTCTAATAGTAAGAGATGTTGGACATTTTTCGTAATGTTTATCAGTCACTTATACTGATTCCATCTATACAGAGTAATAAAGGACTATGTATGGTTGGCTCCTGAACCGTGGGTTGTAGTGGATGATGTAAGTTTTGAAGTCAGGTAGACTTTTTCTGAGAAGTGTCAATTCATTTCAGTTGCCCAATTTTCAGTCAGGTATACATTGGTTGGGGGTAGTTAATATTACAGAGTTCTTTCTATAATGTGGCTGTTAGTACTCTGTTTTAGAAATAGATGGTGACATTTCCCCATTGCTTGCCTATTCACTTTGTTAATTCTTTGCTGTGCAGACAAATTTCAGATGATGTAATTTTATTTGTTGATTTGTTTTTTTCTTTCTTGTGTAATTGGAGTTTTGCTCCAAAAGTTCTTGCGTATATCTATGACCTTAAAAGTTTTACTTATTTTATTCTCCATAGGCTCATTGTTGCTATCTTGTACACACTGTTTCCGTTTAATTATCTGTTTTATCCTGCACTGGGGTCAATGTTTTGTCTAGTGCACTGGGGAGAGATTTGATTCCAACTTTGATTTTCTGCATATAGATAGATAACCAGTTTTCTTTGCACCATTTGGGCAAGAGGCTATTTTCCTCCAACATATGTTTTTAGTCCCTTTATCAAAGATAAAATAGCTGGGGTTATTTTGCATTCTATATTCTGTTTCTTTGATCTACACGTTTGTTTTTGAGTTAATATCATTCGATTTTTACCACTTTACATTGTTGTATAACTTAAAGTCAGGTATTATGATGCCTTCCAACTTGTTCTTATTGTCCAGGATTGCTTTTGATATTCTGGTTGTCTTCTGGTTTCATGTGAATTTTAGATTCGTTTTACCCAGTTCTGCAAGGAATACTGTTGTTATTTTAATTGAGCTTGCGTTGAATCCATCAATTTTTAGAATATGACGATTTTGAATGTAGTGGTTCTGCCTATACAGAAATAGGGCATATCTTTGCACTCTCTGCTATCCTCTTTATTCTCCTCTTCACAATACTGTGCATTTCATTGTAGAAATCTTTCACTTCATTGATTGGGAAAATTCCAAAGTATTTCTCTTTTTTTGAGACCATTGTGAATGGTCTTGTTTGGCTCTTCTAGACTTTTAGTGGAATTCTTGTGTCTTTTAAGTAGACAATGATGTCATTTACTAATAATGATATTTTAGCTTCTTACTTCTGCATATGTGACCCTTTCATTTCTTCTTGTTTTTGCCTTATTGTGCACGCTAACATTCTGAGTACTGTGTTCTACAGACATGGTTATAATGGTCATCCTTTTTCCCTGATTTTAACTGGAAAGCTTTCATTTCTTCCCATTTAATATTATGCTGGTTATTGGTTTGTTATGAAGATTATTTTTTAAATTCTGATTCGCGTAAGGTGTGAAGCTATGCCTATTTTCTTCAGGGGTTTTCCATGAAGTAGTGTTGGATTTTGTCAAAGGTTTGTCTTTATCTTTTGATATGATCTATGATACTTTTCCTTGGTCCTATTTTTAAGTGGTGAATTATGTTTGTTGATGTGCTGATGTTGAATCATCCCTGGAACCCTAGCTTGAAATGTATCTTGTCATGATGTGTGATACATTTGGTCATGTGTTACATTCTATTTGCGAAAATCTTATTTAGAATATTTGCATTTATGTTCATTTTGGAAATTGGGTTGTAGTTTTCTTTTTTAATTGGATATTTATTTACTTTTGGGTGGAGAGTGATGCTGGCTTCCAGAAATGAGTTTGGAAGAACAGTGTTCACTTCAATTTCATTGAAGAGTTTGAGGAATATTGGTGACATAGCACCTGTAAAGGTTTTATAGAACTTAACAGTGAATTATCAGGTCTCAGCTATTTGTATACTTGGTACATTTTCTATTACTATATGGATGTCATTGCTTGTTATTGAGTTGTTCAGGAATTTTATTTTAAAGGAAACAAAAACAAAATCTATAACAAATAGCAACAAAGAAACAATATAAGACAGTATAAATGGTACATAATTTCAGAACAAGAATGAAATATTAACAATGGTTGTTATATTACAAATCACTATCATCAAATTTGTTGTTCACACTACCAGATATATATAGGCAAGATTGATCAAACAACTATATATTCACTCTTCCTTTTAATAAATCTGAATCTTTCCCTTGTCTTTTCTACTTTTTATTTCTTAATTTATTTAAAAAAGTATAATAATAATAGGTAAGACATTAAAGAAGGCATATATTTAAAAGAACAAGATGAAAGGTATTTAACCACAAGTGTTATATTGCACATTGTTATCTTCAATGTAATTTCTCAGATTTGAGTTATTAGCATATAGAGTTATTCAAAGTAAAAATTTTAAACATTACTACTTTCAAAAAAGCTGATTGATATTACTGGTACAAGCTTTTCACCTACCATGTATAAATACTTAGATGAATTTTTCCCTTTGCTTCTTTTCCTATCTTTGCTCCTTCCCTTCATCTCTATTGTTTATTTCTTTTGTTAAGTTTCTTTCAATTTTACCATATCTATTGTACCTTTCAGATTTTATTTATTCTTTTGGCAATTCTTACGAGTCTAGGAATCTGTCTACTTCTTTATGATTTTACAATTTTTAGAAAATATTTTTTCATAGTAGCTACTAATGATCTTCTGGATTTTAACATCTGTTGTGATTTGCCTTTTTCAATTCTAATGGCATTGATGTGAAGTTTTTTTCTTGTTTTTATAAGTTTGTCTATTTTGTTTTTTCTTTTGAGAGCCATCTGTTCTAATCATCAGTTTGTTGTCTCGCTCTTTTATTCTCAAATTCATTAATTTCCACTCTAGTCTTTATGATTTCTGTCCTTAAATTTGGCTTCGTTTTGGATTGTTTTCTGTTATTCAAATATATTAACGTATATCATCAGGTTATTTATTTGAGCTTGCTGTGTTTTTCTCATGTCAGTATTTTATTACAAAATACTTCCCTCTTAGGGCTGCTTTCATTGTTTCATGTAGGTTCTGTTTTGTTCTGATGGATTTTTCATTTGATTCTACAGATTGTTTAATATATTCCTTGATTTCCTCTATGAGCCATTGGGTATTTAGGAGTGTGTTATTATTTCCAAATGTTTCTAAATTTTCTGTAGTTTTTTCTGTGATTTATGTTTAGTTTCACTCCCCACTGGTCTACGGCAAACATACGATGTTTTAAATTCTCTCACATTTGTTTAAGCAGGCTTTCTCAACTGGTATGTGGTCTATTTTGTAGAAAGTTTTGTGCTTTGCTGAGAATGTACTGCGTAGTGCTATGGTAAGACACTCTAGGTATCTGTTAAGTAATGTGTTCAAGCGAGGCTGGGGAGATAGCTCAGTAGAATAAGTGCTAAACTGGCAAGCTCAAGGGCCTGAGTTCAACCCCCAGCTGTCTTAGTTACTGTTTACTCGTTGCTAGGACAAATACACAACACTCAAGATGAAAGAAAGAAAGGTTTATTAGCTCACAGTTACTGGAGGTTTCAGTCCATATTTGGCGCCCCCAAAACTGAGTGGAGCAGGGCGGAGATTATCCAGTTCATGACGACAGAACAACAGCAAAATGGTGACAGAGGCAGCCAACCAAACGGCAGCAGAGAGCAACAGCTCAGTCTATCTCTGTGTGTCTCTTTATATTGCACTCAGGCTCTCTGCCTTAGGATATCCGCCCTTACTACACCTATCGTCTCAGCCTTACGCAGACCGATAATCCAATCAGTACTAAAACACAACCCCAGGGATCATGAATCAAGTCTCAATCTATAGAAGCCACGCTCCATGATTGCATGAGGTTTTGGGGGGACACCTAGACATAAACCATAACACCAGCTCAAAGCAAAATGTTCAAGGATGTGATTCAGTTGTGATATTTCTTTCCTTTTACTTTCTTTTTTTCAGAACTGGGGATTGAACTCAGGACCTTGCCATTGTCAGGCAGGCACTTGTGGCCCTGAGCTATCTCCCCAGCCCCTCAGTTGTGGTATTTCTTTACTATTTTTTAGGTTATCTGTCTCTTTGCAAGAGTGGTGTATTGATATTTCACATTATGATTATGTTAGTAGTTATTTAGATTTTTTTAATGTCCTGTAGTATTGCTTGTATCAAGATAGGTACACCAGCATTTGGTACATATATACTTACAAGTATTACATTTTCTTCTTGGATTATTCTCTTAATCAGCACCTAGAAAACTTGTTTGGTAAGTATGATAAATTTTAGCTTAAATTTATTGTGTTTGAGAGTAAAATTCTACCCTTACTTGTTTTTGGATTCCTAGTACAAGAAACATTGTTTCAGTCTCTTGCATTTTTAACTTACAGATTTTCTTGTTAGGTTAGCTTAATTTTTTTCTTTTTTTACATATTTTTAATTTTATTTCAAAAAGTAGAACAAATAAAAGGAACAAAGACAGAAACAAACTAACAAACAACAACACATATGGCACAGAATTTCAAAGTGAATAAAAGCTTAAAAATTGGGTTTGTATTACATATTTTCATCATCATATCTGTTGTGAAAATTAATAGGTATAGGTATATAAGATTGGTTAAGTAATTAAAATTCAACATGTACTTTGAATAAACCCCAATTTTTTCTTGTCTGCATTTTACATTTTTTAAAGAAATTGTTTTGAAGAGAATACACCAATTGATAAGACATTAGAAATAGCACATATTAAAGGAACAAGAGAACTGGTATTCAACAGTAATTTTTGTATTACGTTTTGTCATCTTTGATGTAGTTGCTCAGATTATAGATATTAGCAAACAATTAATCAAATTGAAAAATTTAAACATTAATTGGTACTCTAAAAAAGATAGAAATTAGTACTACAGTCATCTCAGCTATCCAGTACATATACTTGCATGATATCCCCCCTTACTTTTTTCCCTTATCTTTTATTGTTTATTCCTTTTGTTCAGTTTCTTTCCATTTATTATATCTATTATTCCTTTGTGATTTTATTTATAAGATTGGAGGCCCCTTTAGTCCAGGTATTCCCCTTCTGCTAATTTCCAAAAGAACTGAAAACATCACACTACAGAGATGTATATGACCCAGGTTTATATCAGCACAATTCATTATAGTCAAACCTTGGAAACAACAAAAATGCCCATTACATTTGAATGAATAACAAGACATTGTATTGTTATATAATGGAGTATTAATCAGCTATAAAGAAAGACAAGCTTGAGGCATTTATAGGTAAAAGTTTCCAATAAGAGAATATACTCATAAGTGAAATAAATCTGACCTACATGTGTAAATACGGTATTGTCTCCCTACTACGGATTAATTTCTTGAATGCAACAGATTGTTTGATTCTGATCTTTTTAAATCTAATTGCTGATCTATGTCTTTTAATTGTGTAATTAAGTTCATAAATGTTGAGAGTTATTACTGAAAGTGGTTTACTTATTCCTGTCATGTCACTCTTTTCTTGTTGATTATTCCCTTCTTTATATTTTCTTTATTTTGTTTATCTATTCATCTTGCTTTCAGTGTTCATTCCATATGGAATTTTGTCTTTTGCCAGTTTTTTGTCTTTGTATAAGATATTGAATATTTTTGGAATGCTATTTTGCTGTTTATAAATGTTTGGACAATGTACCAACTTCTCTGCCTATTATTTTATTAATTTTAATGAGAAAGAGATAGCAATAAGACAGTTCCACAACAGGATAGTAAGACAATTACAGTAATTTTATTTATTTATTTAAACTTTATTTATAATATGGCCAGCTCAGCCTGCCTTTTGGGTAGGGCTGGCACTGCATGTGTTGCCGGACACTGAACCACAGTCCCAGCAGTTGTCTAAGCTTGCCTAAGCACGTGCTTCAGACCACTGAGCTATCAGAGTGTCCCCAAAACTTACAATAATTAATACATTGCATGTTGTTGTCTTCAGAGTAGTTGTTTAGAGCACAAGATGCAGACATGATATATTGTCTAAACAATATTAGTACAAGTCTTTCTTCTCATTGAACTAAGAGAAAGTAGTTGTAAATACATTCCAATTGTCCATAATAGTTGGGAGTTATCAGCAAAACTGACAATATTGGATGCTCTTGACTTGAGCCTTTTACACATCAGCATATTGGCTTTACTTTTTATACCTCATGGTTAGATTTTTCTGCTGGATGGTTAAGACCAAGGAAGACCTATATAACAAAAATGTAACTTTTGTATCTGAAAAGGTCAATCAAATCCCCTTAGGTTTTACATTGAAACCATGTATAGCTTTTGTTTGTGTCAGCTCAGTGATTTAAGTGTCTGTCTAATGTGAAAAGCTTTTGAATAAGAAGAGATCCTCATGTTTGATTTTTTGAAGTATTTCCAGTGCAGTCTGGGTTTGTTCATTAATTCTCTGCCTACACCTGTGTCTTCAAGATTTCTTCCTACTGTCTCTTGCAGTAGATTTAGTGTTTTTAATAAGATGTTAGGTCCTTGATTTACTTTTACTTTAGCTTAATGCATGGTGATAGACACAGGTCTAGTTTTAGTCTCTGGTACATGGAAATACACCTTTTCCAGCACCATTTATTAAGGAGGCTATCTTTTTTTTTTTTTTTTTTTGTCTTTTTGAGACAGGGTCTCGCTATGCAGTTGAGGCTGGTCCTGTGCTCACTTTTGTAGCCCAGGATGGTCTCTAACTCGCACCAATCCTCCTGCCTCAGCCTCCCAAGTGCTGGGATTACAGGCGTGAGCCACCACGTCCGGCTTTCCAGTGAATGATTGAGCCCAATTGTCAAAGATAAGGTAGGTGAATGTGTTTATAATTATATCTGTATCTGCTAATCTATTCCTGTGATCCTCATGTCTGTTGTTTTGTGAGTACTATGCTGATTCTTTTTTTTT
>PVJA010048979.1:0-13957 GCA_004027025.1 Myocastor coypus
TTTTTTTTTTTTTTTTTTGTCTTTTTGAGACAGGGTCTCGCTATGCAGTTCAGGCTGGCCTTGAGCTCACTTTTGTAGCCCAGGCTGGTCTTGAACTCGCACCGATCCTCCTGCCTCAGCCTCCCGAGTGCTGGGATTACAGGTGTGCGACACCACGCCTGGATCATTATTTCTATTGATAAACATCAGAATCCTGCCACCTTAGTACCTCACTTTCTCATTTGGTAGGGATATCTATCTCTTCGTTTGCTATTTGTCAAAATGAAAAAAGCAATCAACTTCCTACCAAACAAAAACTCCAAAAATACAAACTCATCTTTTACTAGCTTTTTTTCTACTTCTTAGTTCTTTAAGGAGCCATGAAAACAAACATCAGTTAATTTTCAAAGTATTTCCTTTGCCATATCATTATGTCCTTACCTTGAAAGAAAACCTGAAAATTTCCTACTGGGTTTGGCCTAATAATATTATGAAGTTCCAAGCATTCTCAGAGTGTACTGCATGGCTCATCCTGACCACACTTGTGGGAGCTTTGCTGTAGAATCTATTAAATCATGTGCTGAACACTTCACAATGCTCATTTCAATTATGTACAACTCCAAATTTGCCTCTCTTTCAACAGTTTAACTATCAAGAAGGTAGAAGATT
Source organism: Myocastor coypus (assembly GCA_004027025.1). NCBI lineage: Eukaryota > Metazoa > Chordata > Mammalia > Rodentia > Myocastoridae > Myocastor > Myocastor coypus. The sequence goes on from PVJA010048979.1 coordinate 649, forward strand.
CCTATTCTTTCTACCATCAGTCTCTTGAAAAATATTTTAGTCTCTTAGAGAGTATTCTACAGTTTTTGGGAAATTCTCAATAGAAATAATGAGTTTAAATTAATGATACATTTATAGGAGAATGAGAACAAAAATGAGCTAAAATATGTATGATACCAAATTATTTTATTATATTAATAAAAATAGTCACTTGAAAATCTAGATTTAATGAATAATAGTTTCACTATTTGCATTTTAATTGTTTTAAGTAGCAGAATTTTAAAATAAGGATAAAAAACATAGTACTTCTATAAATGCAGACTTTCAACCTTAATAGTACAAATACTTTTCAATTTGGAAGAAACAATATTCTTAAAATGCGATGAAGGCCTTCACTAAAGGACCATTATGGCATTCATATATAGTGGCTCTATCAATGAACAAATACCAGACCACAACTTCATAATGCTTAAGAACTCTGTGCTTCATAACGGTATGCTTAACAGAAAAGGTAATGTAGCACTGGATGAAAGTCAGCTGCTCAGCTTCTGCAATAAAACCTCTAGATCATGGCTCAAATGGATCATTTTTCTCTTCTTATTGCATTATTAAGCAAAATCAAAAGAAAAAAAAGGGACAAATTTTGTGATTTAAATTACCAATCAGTTCCCAGTAAACTGCATCCATTTAGATAGTTTTCCTAATAAATACTTCTAAGGAAGAAATACAGGGATTTATCAGTTTAGGAACCTAATTGTTTTCTACAGTTATGGTCAGAAACCAAACTGGTCATGAACCGAATCAATTCAATAGTTAGGTTCAGTGTTGACCTTATGGCTAATTTGGTGGCAAACAGAATCACGGAAGCAATTAAGTTTGTGAACCAAGGAATCACTGTTTTTAACATGGGGACATTATATTTCAGATATTCAAGGACAAACAATTTCTTTAGGTATGAATAAAACAAATGTATGTCTGAATATGTTATTAATTCAGGTTAATTATGAACTTAAGTAAGGTAAATGAGGAAATATGCCTAAAATTTTTGCTAGATTCTCTACTTATTCTGATGTATTCCATTAAAGATAACTTTCTGGTACAAAGTCAAAATTGTATCATTTATTACAAATTTTAACTTCATAAAGGCTATTGTTTCATCCATAGTTTGGGGGAACAAAAATTACTGTTACCTTGTTAGATAATGGAAAAGTTACATAATAACATATATCTTTTATTTGCATTATGTAAAAATGATTGCAGAGCATTCCAGATAGGTTAGCAGACTAAAGTGCCTTCATAGGCAGGCACAGGGACCAGGGTTAAACTCCTGGCATGCCCTGCTGGTCCCCCCCTCCCAGGGCAAGATGAATGAGACTGGGTGTGGTGGCACAGCACTGTAATCCTAGTACTTGGGGTGCTCAAAACAGGAGGATCACTGAGTCTGATTTATGTGGAGAGACCCTGTAGACCCTGTACTAAACGCATAAAAAGTGCACATGTCTTTTGTGAAGTGAAAATAAGTAATAAAACATGTAAATGTGTACATTTAATCAGGATTCTTTCTTTTTTTTTTTTTTTTTTTTTGTGGGACTGGGGTTCAAACTCACAACCTTGCCCTTGCCAGGTAGGCACTTGTGCCACAGAGCTATCTCCCTGGCCCTTCAAGATTCTATTATACGACATAAAAAGGAAAATGAAACATCAAAAGTCAAAAGGATGAGGCACGATTAATTTTATTTCTTGCACAAATAGATCTTAAATTTTCTTTTCAAAAACAATTCTACAGAAACAATGAAACTTTCTTCAATTTGATTTGCCTAATTTGTCAACAATCTCAATGAAAAAAAAAAAAAAAATCCGGATGGCGTACAGTTGAGATGGCATCATTAAAGAGTCTTGCATCAATATTGATGTTTCAGGTTCTAATTCTAAAATATATTAAAATGAATGTAAAACAGGAATTGTAAAATAGATTATATCTAATGAAACAAATACAATCTATAAAAGGTGCACATAAATTTTGTGTCTACTTTTCCTTAGAGGGCAGGATAGCTCAGTAGATTAAAGCTCCTGCTTAGGTAGACACAGTGGCCAGGGGTTTGATACCTGGCCTGCTATGCTGGCCTTGCCCTTGGGGTGCTCTGAGATAGAAATTGAGACTGGGCATGGTGGCACAAGCCTATAATCCCAGTGGTTAGGAAGCTGAGGAATCTGATCTATGACATAGTGAAACCCTATAGACTCTATAGTAAATACATTATATACATTATATATATTTACATACATTTATTTTCTATGTTATATATTTACATAATGCTATATATGCATGTAAATGTATAATATAGAAAATAAATAAATAAATACATAAATAAATAAATGGCAACAAAGTAGGGCCAAGGAGAATAATAATTATTAAACAGTAAGGACAAAAAACTTCCACATTTTAACAATAGCAAACTTATCCAAAGTTTTAATAAGGGAGGCCGGATTTCTGAATTATATGCCACTGAAACTGATATTGTTTTTCTTAGAAAATGTATAGAAATAAAAACTATTCTGACAGCTTTATTTTAAGATAAAATAGTATTTCAAAATATTAGTATGTTTACTATTTGTATACCCTTATTTTACAGGCAAAATTATAAAAATATGAAGTAAGTAATTAAAAATAACAACAGTGTGGGTATCTTATAAGTTTGTGTAAATCTGTGGGCATGAAATATTCTAGTGAATATTCTTATGTTCAGAATACTGTATATTTAATACTGTATAATACTGTATAATACTGTAAAGTAGGAAAATTAAGCTAAAATAGCGCTAGTGCTTACCTTTTCTTTTCAATCTTAATCCAGAAGGGATGGCTATAATTAAGAAATCAATTAATAACTACATGTTGGAGAGGCTAACTGTGTGTGGGGGGGGAAGTGACTTATTGGTGGGAATTGAAGGAATACAACGGCTATAGAAATCAGAATGGAAATGCCTCAAAAAACTAAAACTAGACATTCCACTGGACCCAGTACTCCCTTCCAGGTGTTTTCCTAAAAGAGTCTGTCAGCATAGTAGAGTGACAATGCATGTCCTTGTTTATAGCAGTATAAGTTATAATAGCTAAATCTCAGAAACAGTATATCTGCCCGTTAAAAGATGAGTGCATAAATAAAATGTGATACTTATATGCAATGGAGTATTACTCTGCTGTAATGGTAAACTTGAGGCATAGAGAAGTAAGTGGATGCACAGATTCTAGTACTAAGTGAAATAAATAGCACACGAACTTAAATACCACATAATTTCTTTTACATGAGAAACCCAAACAAAAAAGCAAAAGAAAAAGTTAAATAGGAAGATGGAAGATCTTTTCCAAATGGGGAGGGGAACAAGAGATGGAGGGAAGTGAGGGAAAGGTCATAAGGTATCAGGGACCAAACCTGGGTCTTTGTGCTTTCTAGGCAGATGCTTAGACCTTTGAGCTATCTCCCCAGTTCATCAATGTTTGTTTCTTAAATTCTGTCCTTACCTTCTATTCTTGTTCGTAAGGAATTTTACCATTCACCTGAACTGGCAGCATATTACAAAATGCTTTGTTCTAAAATACTGTAGTTTGGATTGTGAATGTCTCTAAAATATCCATGTGCTAAAGGCTTCACTGGCAGTCTGTGGTGCTTAGGTTGGGTATAGAGAGAAGTTAGGTACTGGGATGCTCTTCTTCAAGGGGACACTGAAATCTGTTTCTTCCTCCACTTTTAGTTACATAGCCATCATGAGGGAGAAAACATAAGGCAGTTTTTAGTAAATTTTGGTTAAAGAAAGATAAATAATATTACAATTTCAAAATGAAAGTCACTCTAATATATGGTCTCAATTCATAATGAATGGCTAGAGAAGAAATTTTAAAAATATAGTGACTAACCTAAGAGAAATTTTATTCTTCTAGATCTTGAATTACACACCACAATTAGAAGACCAGAGAGAAGTAAGTCTGGTTTCCAAGTAACTTTAAGGTTACTTGTGAGCCTAGACAGCCATAGCTGAAGTTTAGCATAATGTAATGTGGAAATCAGAAGTGGTCAGGGTTTACCTCAGAAGAAAGCTTAAATTTTTTATATAGATGAAAAGGCTATAATAAAATACGGAAGCAACTGATTTATAGATTTTAAACTGAATTAAATATCAGTAGACATGATGCTCCTCTATGGACCAAGTGCAAGGTCTCCTTTGCTTAAGTGCCACTTGAACAATTTATACTTCCAGCCAATGCTCACCAAACTGAGATATTTTCTTTCTTTCTTTTTTTAGAATAGAAAATATATTATGAATATGGAATAAGGGTTCTTTCTGTTAGGAACGAGATAGAGGTTTAGAGCAGAAAATTTATTGGGAAAGAAAGCTTCTGTCCAAGAGGGGAACAGAAGGGGGGCCCAAGTGGGTTGTCCCAACATTTTCAAATTCACTAAAAATAAAAATTTTAATGATCTGTTGGTTGTCCTATATTGTATTTCACGACTCATCCTCTAGAAATAAGGCACTTTAATTTATCTGTCATATAAGATGCTAAATAAGTAATATTAACTAAGTTGTCTATGAAACAATTGAATAAATAGCCTATTACCTTCATATTTTGTTTTTAATCATTCATTCATTCATTCATTCATTCACTTATTTGGTACAGGGTCTCCCTACACAGCTCAGGTTCATAGTGATCCTCCTGTTTTCAGCCTTCCCAGTGCTGCGATGACAGGCATGTGCCAGCATGCCCAGTTTTCAGGCTGGCAGGACATGCTGTACTGGGCATCCAACCTTGGTCCCTGAGCTAGCCAGGCAGGTGCTTGGATTGTTGAGCTATCTCTCCAGCCTGTTTACCACCTTTAAAAATGCATCTGTGATAGTTCATATTTTGCAAATTTTTTCTTAATCCCCAAAGTCTTTTTTCTTTAAAAATCCATCTGTACTTGTTAAGATTTGCATTAAGATTCAAAAAGGATAAAACACTATTTATATTCTGCCTATTTGCTAGTTTTGAAGAGTATCTACACCAATAGAACATTTTACTACAGTTTCATAACCATTTATTGAATGATAATAAAAAGAAAGCCAACTAGAAGCAAAATTCCCACATCTGTCCTTAAGTAGATATTACAGTTTGAAGTTTTTAGATAAATCACAGAAAACAAATTTTTAAGTCTTTTATCAGCTAGAAAGGATGTTAAAAGAGGAGAAAGAGTTTTCTTGGGCCTCATTGAAAATTGAAGAAAAGCAGGTGAAAATTTATTTACTGACGCTATAATTATTGCTTCAAAAAGGATTGCTTTTTAAAAAAATGATGTTAGTTTTATATGATTAAACTAGCTAAGAGACAAAATTCATCTTTTTAAAGAATTATATTCATTATTAGTCTTATTTTCTGACAGAATTTATAGAATTAATTTTCTTAAGTGTCTACCTGGATAACTCTTAGAAATTTTTATGAGAGTCTTTACAGCTATGTAGTACATATTTTTAAACTAATCATTTTCTATAATTTTTCTTACATTTCATATCATAAAATTTTGTTTTAGATTTGAAAATTTCTACTTTGGAAGCAAAACATAAAAGAAGCTTTGACTGCATCAAACAAGACTGACATGGAACTCTTTTAAAACATATGGTGGGACAAATGCAACTTGCTTAGATAATTTCACAATTCTAGCATCTAAGAAACAACAGTATACAACAATTACTTTTTAAGAAAATAATGAGCTAAAGCTTCATTTTCTTAGTCTGTGAACACAAGGTATGTACAGTTTATATAGTGAGGAATGCATCCTAAAATTTTTTAGTCCCTTTCTTTGATTTTGTTTTCATAGTGCTACATTTTAGTTCTTTTCCCTTGAATGTCTTAATATTCCTTTTTTACTGTTGATGCCCTGAATGCATTAACAGTTCCTTATAAAATCAGCAGTGACTTACATAAATTAAAAGTTCATGTTTAATATTACAAAAAACAAATATAAAAAAACTGACCACTAAAATGAAACTAAACAAACATAAGGCCTTATTAAAGTATCTTAGCCAAAATTATATTTATACTTTTAATAATATTAAAATTTAAAACTACTTTTAAAATAATTATAATATACACATTATTTATATAATTTTGATATTATTTTAACAATGAGTATATATTATACAAAAAAGTAAAAATTAAAACAATTATTTTCTGGTAGTTATTGTTTTAAAAAGCGGTTGGTTGAATACTTTTGTAATACTGCCTATCTGGTTCATATTTATTCCACTGGACATTTAATTTTTCAAGCTGAAAAAATCATTACATTTTGACGTTTATCTTTTTTGCAGAACTATCCTGAGGGAGATTTATGGGAATTGTATCACGTCAAGGTCGCAGGATTAAGTGAACAGTGATGACAGTAAACAAGCGTATTCTCTGTATTCTACAGGCTTTAACTCAGTTACTTAAAATGCCATAAACATAAATAGTCTTCTCTCTCTACAATATATCCATGACAGATGACTTCAAATATAGCACTCTAGGGGTTTCCAACTAAGCAGGCAACTCTAATTATTGACAAACAGTACTGAATTTTCTGAGCACAAATATTAAACTATACATCCCAATGTAATGTGTATAATTTCAGAGTGCATATAATATAGAGTAGTATCACTATAAACTAATTTATTATTTTCATTTACAAAATTGAAAATATGTATAGATTTATAGAGAATATTTGTAGAAAAAGCTATTGAGATTCAAATTTCAAAATTTTCAATACAGCTTTTCATATTATAATGTAATGAACACCTTTTCATGAGGATCACATTTTTAAAATACGTAGACTAAAAAAGCTAAGGTATGGAACAAAAGTCACAGCAAAGTATCAAGAGCTTTATCTTACTGACCTAATAATGTATCATATTCAATGATTCTAATAAAAATGCTTTATTTAGAATTTGCCAAAGATATCAAATACTATAGCTTGGAAAATATTGTTTTTATAATTTGTTACTGTATATTTTTAATAATTGTTAAATTAAAAAATAATTGACTGTGATTACCTCATTTCAATGCCAGCCACTTGTTCCGAACGATAAAAAATTTTTATTTTAGCCAGGCGTGGTGGCTCATGCCTGTAATCCCAGCACTCGGGAGGCTGAGGCAGGAGGATTGGTGCAAGTTCAAGACCAGCCTGGGCTACAAAAGTGAGCTCAAGGCCAGCCTCAACTGCATAGCGAGACCCTGTCTCAAAAAGACAAAAAAAAAAAAAAAAAAATTTTATTTTGGTGGTACAAGGGATTGAACTCAGGAACTTGCTCTTGCTAGGCAAGTGCTTATTCTACTGAACTATCTCCCCAGTCTTTATGAAAAGATTTAAAAATAATCTCATTCTTAAATCAAGGGGAAGTTTCAATGATGTAGAAATTTAAAAAAAATCAAATTTTATTTGAAATCTAATGACTTTTCTCTGGTGGACAAAACAGTTTTACATTAAGATTGTTCTTTACATAGGTTTTCTTCATTATCATTTGCTTAATGTATCTCTAAATGTAGGTAGTATGTATTTTACAAAGTGTTTTATTTTTGGGAGACTTACAAAATAATTACATTAATAAAATTATATATTTTGGGGAGAAAAAAGAAAAAAATGATGCTGGAAATTAACAGGATTATAGAGGTAAAAGAACAACCTGATCATTTTCATATGCAAATAATAGGTATTTTTGCTTCTGACCCAAAGAATCATTATTGAGCTATCTTTCCTAGTCTTTCTGAATATTACTTTTACCAATGTTGTATACAGTATAGTTCTATCAGAAAACATTGATTTTGACAGTCTTTTAAGCTCTGTCAGAAATACGCTACATGATTTTCATTTATATCTGCATTTTATTTTGTTTTAATGAAATTTAACTTTGAGGTCCTTTAAAGTCTTTCTGCATCTGACAATATAATTGTCATATGACCTACTGCCTTAGCTGGGGTCTTCTAATAGATGGATAGGCTATTCCTCTGATTTTTTTTTCTTTTTTTGTGGGGGTATTTAGGAAAGGGTCTACAGGATGATCAGGGTCTCACTACTAGATAGGTTTCATAGTGATCCACCTGTTTACAGCCTCCCAAGAGCTGGAATTATAGGCACGTGGTGGCCCCGCTTGTCTCCACCACGCCCAGTCTCAATTGCTGTCTCAGCGCCAGCACCACTGGCAGGACCCGTATGGCAGGCCCAGGGATTGAACCCCAGGCCCCTGTGCTTGCTTATAGGTGCTTTAATCAGCTGAGCTCTTTAGCCAACCCTTCTCTTATTTCCTGAAGTTTCAAAAGATGCTTCTGCTTATCTTTTTCCATCCTGAACACACACTGGAACTATCTTGGGTGATTCAATTACTTGATAAACTATTTCATTCTTTCAGTTTCTTTATTTCCTACTCAACATTACTTTTAACTAAGTCTCCCGTACTTAATCACTTTCATGACAACATTCAGGATCTATCAATCTTGGACTGCTGTATTTCTATAATCTTAAGTTCTGCTGACACTTCCCACCTCTCAGCTAACTGATGTTTTCTTCTCCCCTTTATTTCCTGCCTATCAACCTCCTTTCTTTATTAACTCTCTCAGACTAAGTATAGTACATGCTTTATGTCTTGATTACTTTTCTACTTCTATTTTAAATCCTTGCTCCTTTGCCTTGGATAATCTGCCTAATAAAAATTAACCCAGGCAGGATCAACTAACTAACTCTCTCTCTCTCTCTTTTCATTTTTGTTTTCTTTTCCTTTTTTGAGAAAGAGTTTCGCTAAATAGTTCAGGAGACCTTGAGCTCACTTTGTAGCTAGCCCAGGCTGGTCTCAAATTCCTAACAATCCTTCCTGCCTCAGACTCCTGAGTGCTGGGATTACAGGTATGCATCACTATACCCAGCTTCAGAATCAATATTCTAACTATTATCAGAGTTTAGGCAAAATATACCATCTCCTCTAGATGTAGTACTGAGTATTTGTATGTGTGTATATGTGTGTGTGTGTGTGTGTGTGTGTGTGTGTGTGTGTGTATATAGGTATATATATATATATATATATATATATATATATATATATATATGGTTTATACAAGCAGAAGAATGAATGCAAAAAAACAAAGAAAAATTTTCTGAGATACCTCTTGATGCAAGAAAGAGATGGAATTTGTTGAGGATCAGAAAACTATATTCTGGACATATCTATGAAGGTTATCACATGTGCATGAAGAGACCTACTGTCATTTAGATTCTACTTTTTAAAATTCTGGTAGAAATTTTTAGTAAAAAATGCCATGGACAATGCAAATTCAACACAATCATTCCCCCTTCTATACCAATTTCATCTGTTTTTTTTTTTTTTTTTTTTTTTTTTTAAACTTTATTTATTTTATTTTTCTCTTGTTTCAGAACCTTTGTTTATTTATTCACTCATTTTTATGGCCGGCTCAGCCCACCCCGAGGGCAGGGCTGGCACAGCATGTGGTGCCGGGGATCCAACCGCAGTCCCTGAAGCCACCCAAGCTTTCCCAAGCAGGCGCTTTAGACCGCTGAGCCATCCCGCCAGGCCCTCATATGTTTCTTAACTGCAAGAGTGGTATCACAATAAATCCAATGAATGACGAGAGAAGCTTGTTCAATATTCTTAATTCTTCTCTGCTTATTCATTCAGTGACACATAAATTTCTAGTTGAGATTTATGCTTTCTACCTATTAGAGCAGCTAAATTAGTAACTTCCATGAGTTAGAATAATACAAGTTGAACGTTAGATACATATGCTCAAGGAACAAGAGAATAGTTCTATGATTCCAGTATCTCTGGATGAGAGAGATAATTTGGATAGTTTCAGAAAAGGTATGGGCCAAGGAATCCAAATGTGTCAGAAATATCATGAAGATTTCTATTCTACTCTCTGGCAATAACTCAAGAACAAGTAGGATGCTCAATCCAGGAGGCATGATATTTCCTTTATCTTCTCAACAGGTATATGAGAAATTCATTCTAAATAGTGGCTGAGCTGATGAACTGTAAAAGGTTTAAACCAACAGCTTCTGACATTGCCAGTTCTGCCAATAATCCATTACGATTATGGAATACTAGACTAGGTATACAGCTACTGTCTCTTAGTTCAACAACAAGAAATTTTTGTACCAACGATGATTATAAAAATAATCATGTCTGCATCCTGTGCTCTGTATGACTACTGTACGGATAGCAACGTGCATTATATCAATTATTGGGCAAGTATTACTAACGTGTTTTGAAAATGTAACAGTGTTTTCATTAAAGGTAATAAAATAAATAAATAAATAAATAAAACTTTTTTTTTTTTTTTTTTTTTTAAAGAAGTAGCTGAGTAAGGTGGTTCTTTATATACCTATTTAGAATGTTCAGTAATTTTCTCAAGTATGGAAAACAGAAGTGGAGCCACAAAATAACACTGAGTAGAAAATAATAGTTTTTACTTTATAGGCCTACCTGGTCACGTATAATTTGCATTTTAATATTTATTCTATGGTACTTTAAATTTTTGTTTTAATGCTTACTTGATGTTATATTTAACATGCCTGCCTTTTTTGACTTTGATTCCTGAGCCCTAAGTGTTCTTGTTTGAGAAGTGTAGAAGATTAGGTCGAAAGTCAAAAACATGTCTCCTCTTTGAATCTGTTGTTAGATGATATAGTTCTCATTAAAGTATAATACGGCATGAAGTTTCATAGCCATTAAAAATATGGACTTTTAGGGCTGGTGAGATTGCTCAGCAGACTAAGCACCTGCTTAGGGAAGCTGAGGGTTAGGGCTGGATTCCCAGCACCACGTGCCTTTCCAGCTCTGCCCACAGGCTTCCTGAGTTGAGTTGGCCACTGAAGCTGGGTGTAATAGTGCACACCTATAATTGCAGTGCTGGGGAGGCTAAAAACAGGAGGATCACTAGGAGTCCTAGCTGCTTAGTCAGACCTTGTACCAAATCTTTTCTTTTTTTTTTTTTAAGTATCATTATAAAAAGACATTCGTTTTAGTAGAAGTTTTCATTTTTTCTTGGGGGTTTTGGGTACTCATCTTAGGTATTACAGTGATACCAAAATCAATTAGCATACTATTTAAACTAGGTACTTAGCAACCTAGTAACAGTGATATTCATTGAGTATGGAAACTTTCTTAATTGAAATCTTGACATTTTATAATACTTGAAAATTGCTAGGAATAATTTATCTTTTCCCCTCTAAATAATGCATATTCATAGCATATTTACATTAATATACAATTCAGAAAATGTATTTGGTGCACAGTGAAAGTTTTTCCATTTATGAGTCTTCATTATAGGAAAAGGCAATCCAAATTAAATAATTTAGGTATATCAGTGTTTGCATATCAATAACAATGAGTTGCAATTTTTTAAAATTTAAAACAACAGATACTATTTGATTATAATTTTCTATAATAAGAACTAGTGAATTACTGTTACTAGGTGAGTTATCATTTACATATGTATTTAGATCTTTTATTTCTTAAATACTCAAATTTTGTTAGCTACATACAATATAAACATGTTTTTCAATTTACAGTTCTATAAATCTTGATAAATATGTATAGTCCCACAAAACCACTATCAAAATCAAAATACTAACAAAACTCCTTTTCATTGCGCCTTTCTAATTCTTCTCAACTGTGAATATCTGGAAACCACTGATATATTTGTTTATTGTTTTGTTAGGTTACAGAATGCCACATAAATGGAATTATACAATAGAATATGTTTTCTTTTTCCTCTAGCTTTTATTTGGCAGAGGTTCATCCAGGCTGAATCAGTCCATTCTTTTTTATTTCATTATAAGAATACGTACTTTTTATATTTGTCCACTCATCTAATGAAGAAAATTTTGGGATGTTCTGAGTTTTTGACAAATGTAACTGAATCCACTCAAGACATTCATGAACAAATTTCTCTGTAAACTTAAGCTTTCATTTAACACCTAGTAGCAGGGAAATTCTCAGTTGTATTAAAGTACATGCCCTTATAATAAACTGCCAAGCAATTTTCTAAACTCATAAGAAGAGATACTATACTTTAGCCAGAAGGCTAAGAAGTGATGCAATTTTCTATAAAGGTTGTATCAGTGTGTTTTTCCACCAGTAACAAATAAGAATTCCAGTTGTTTCACTTCTTTCTAGTTCTTACACTATCAAATTTAGGTTTTGTTTTAAATGAATCATTCTAATTGATGGGTAGTATTATTTTGTTTTAACTTGACTCTCTAGTAGCGAATTATATCAGGTATTTATTTATTTTTTGGTATCAGCCATTGAATTCAGGGCCTCCTGCTTGGCAGGAAGGTGCTGTGCCACTGACCCACATCCCTAGCCCTATACTGGAAATTTTTATTGATTACTTACTATCTGAATTTCAGATGCTTGAAGCCTTTTTATTTAAACTATTTCTTATTAAGTTTGGAAGGTATATTATGCATTTTTGATATATAAGCCCTTTGTACAGTATGGGTTTGTAAATAATTTTCTTAGTTTGGACATCCCTTGTCTGACAGAATGTGGTATTCTTTCCATTGTTTGTTCCACTGAAAATATGGTTTTAATGTTGACATTTTTTGTGTTTTATTTCTTTTATTGATCAGCCTTTTATGATCTAATGATCATATGAACTCTGCTGAACACAAGCAAGTTTGTCAAGAATTTTTCCTATTTTTTTCTGGAAGTTTTACAGTTTTATATTTACATCTGTGATGTTCTATGTTAAGTTTTCTATCAGAAGTTATGAAAGTCAATCTTTTTTTTTTTCGTCTTTTTGAGACAGGGTCTCGCTATGCAGTTGAGGCTGTCCTGAGCTCACTTTTGTAGCCCAGGCTGGTCTTGAACTTGCACCAATCCTCCTGCCTCAGCCTCCCGAGTGCTGGGATTACAGCACTCGTGGCGTGCGACACCACGACCGGCGAAAGTCAATACTAATTGTTTAAAAAAAGTATTATAAAAAATCAGGAATAGTTCCAGCTATGTCTATGAGGGTTTATTTTTATGTTTATTTGTTTTCTTTTTTTTTCAAGTTTCAATTTTTTATTGTTTAAATTTAACAATGGTTATATTACATATTTTCATCAGCAGATCAGTTTAGATTAATACATATAGGTATATAAGATTGATCAAACAATTAAACATTAACCCTTCTAAATCAACATTACTTTTTTTTTTCTTTTTTGCTTTCTTTTCTTTGAGAGTTGACATATTGCATATTGTCCTCACAATCGTTCTAGAGAGTACAGTGTGTGGGCATGACCCACCTCCCTATTGATGTTGCATAGAAAAA
>PVJA010048980.1:0-13974 GCA_004027025.1 Myocastor coypus
CTGGGCTGGCCATTTCATCCTCAGGCAATTCTTTTTTTTTGCTTCTGTATTTAGTACTGGGTCTACCAGGTCTACAGGGTCTCACTATGTACTTGTAGTGATTCTCCTGTTTTCAGCCTCCCAAGTACAGGGATTGCAGGTAAGTACCACCACACTCAGTCTCAGTCGCCATCTCAGCACGCCCTGCCAGGGATGGGGCCGGCACAGCACACCGAGGACTGAATCCTGACCACTGTGCTCTGTCCAAGCAGGCGCTTTAGTCCACTGAGCTATCGGGCCAGCCCTTCTTCCAGCAATCCTGACTGACATCAGAAAGCTTGTGCCGTCCTGCAGACCCCACCCCAGTGATAAACTCTTCAGGGCCACAGGGACTGAACACAGTATTGGAAAGGTCCTGGACAAAGGGACAGTGGCTATGTGAGCAGTTACCTCATGCTGTACAGCACGTGGCCATCTGGAAACACCCTCAGCATGATGTTGTCAGTGGTGGTGTCATGGATGAATGACCTCTTGGAGTGAACAAAGAAGACGTCAGGGACCCAGATCTTCTTCACCAGGCGGCCATCAAAGGTCATACTCTTGTTGCTGGTGCTGGGGAAGGCCAGCCTCTCATCCTTCCAGTAGTGTCTCAGATACAGGGTCATGGTGAAGTCCTGAGGAGCCACAGGCAAGACCAGACAGAAGTGACTTAGAGAGCTTCCTTCACCACAGACCCCTCATGTTTCACCATGGTGGACACCTCAGGGTCAGCCCCAGACACGTGACAGTTCCACAGCCCTGGCACAGTAGACGGTGTGACGGACAGCACTGCAATAGACTGAACTGCCCATTTTCTAAGCTTTGCAAATGAAGTACTGTCACTGTAACCCAGTGTGGTGGCACATACTGATGATTCCGTCCAGAGCCTGAGGCAGAAGGATCCCAAGTTCAAGCCAGCCTGGGTTACTTAACAAGACTGTGTCTCAAAATAGAATAATTAAGAAACAATTTTTAAAAAGGGGTTCTGAGGGGCCAGGGAGATGGCTCAGTGGTCTAAAGCACTTGCTTAGGCAAGCTCAGGCAAGCTTAGGCAATCGCAGGGACTCTGGTTTGATCCCTGGCACCACATGCTGCACCAGCCCCCCGGGCAGGCTGAGCCAGCCATAATATTAAAAAAAAAAAAAAAAAAAAGGCGGGGGGAATCTGAGGATGTAGTTTAATGTTATAATTTGTCTAGCATGCACAGGTCCTAGGTTCAATCCTCAGTACTGCAAAGAACCCCAAACCTGTATGTGGTGCCATCAACAGCCAGCAGGGCAGGATGTCCCCAAAGGCCTGCTCTGTCTGACTAGACCCCCGAGCCAAGGCTCCCTGGTTGCCCAGTTAAGCGTTCATTTTCAGCCTAATGCTCACTTGCAGGATCCTGGCAGTCAAATGTCTCTCCAAGGAAGATTTCCGCCATTAGACCCAGAAGACTCTCAAAGGCCGAACTGTGTCCTACTCACCACAGACGACTTCCCACTCACCACTAGGCTCAAAGCCTAGCAAGGGGCAAACAAGGCAAAAATCTGCTAGACGCACAAGTGGGGAGAGGAACAGATGAGCAGCCACGTACCTACTCTGACTTCAGCCTAGAAACTTGTTCTGTCTCAGCCTCACCTTTGCCTGAGTAATGATGCCTTCTCAAACATGAAGAGTTAGGTCTTTATGCCTTAGCTGGGGCTAAGACACAAGACGCAAACATCTGACTGCCCAGAAGACCCACTCTGCGAGGAAGCCCATGGAAGAAGAATGGAGGAAGCGCATACCCGGCATGACAGTCTTCGAGAAAGCCCAGGAGGGAAGGAAGGACCTAAAACCCTGCCTGCCTCACACTCCACCCCAGGACTGACCCTGGCTGCCCATGCAGCAGCGCTGGCCACAGCTCTCCTGCCACTCACAGAGGACACCGACGCGTGAATCAGAAGGCAGCAGCCAATACCTGTCTGGGATCACACGGCTTAGGGCGTGGCATCCCCTCAGGGACACCGGCATCCCCCCAGGAAAGTGCCACACTGCTGATGTACAAAGCAGCCCAGCACAGTCACCCAGGTAGTATCTTCCTCCCACCTCTGTGACGGCCTCGTGTGCACGGGCAGTGACTGGGTCAGGAGGGCACTCAATGCCTTAGTGGATTCATCTGCTCTTGGCTTCAGAACTGAATGGGCTGTTGGAGGTGGTCCCTGCAGGCTGCCCAGAAGGGTGTGTGTCCCAGGAGGGTGTGTGTCCCAGGAGGGTGTGTGTCCCAGGAGAGTGTGTGTCCCAGGAGGTTGTGTGTCCCCCCAGGAGGGTGTGTGTCCCAGGAGGTTGTGTGTCCCCCCAGGAGGGTGTGTGTCCCAGGAGGGTGTGTGTCCCAGGAGGGTGTGTGTCCCAGGAGTGTGTGTGTCCCAGAAGGGTGTATTCTGGGCTCCAGTTCCTTCCTTTTTTCTCTGCTTCCTGGGTACCATGCAGTAAGCCTTACCCTCCACCAGGCCCCTCTGCCATCCTGACTTGGATTCAGCAGACCATGGACAGAAACCGTGACCTAGAAGAAACCTCTCCTCCTCTAAGCTGAGATGTCAGATATTTTGTTTTGATGGCGGAAAGGTAACCACGTCATCCTTCTTTGTGCAGAAGCCTCTTGGCCTCCCACGAGTTGCTGCTTGCTCTAGGTCAGGCAAGACATTCTGGCTATCTTTGCCCAGTATCCTAGCCATAGTAGGAGAAGGGTCTTCACATACAGAGCAGGGAGCTGTGCTTACAGGCTGCTGGCTATTGAAGGAGCTGGTAGTGCTCGATCCAGCATATTAGAGACTGCTGCACTCAGACCTTTCCTGCTCAGACACCACCCTTGCTCTGAGGGGTGCACAGCATCCACACTGCATCAGCTGTGCTGTGCTGGCTCCATGAAAACCCTAGAGGCTCCCTCCCTTCAAGGGTTGACGACAGCACACACACGTTCCCAATTCTCGTTGCTGTTTCCAGCATGTTTTGAAGCCCCCCCCCCACCGTGGTGCCATTCTAGGCTAGGCTTGAAAATATAAGAAAAAATAACTTCTCGCATGGATGGAACTCTTACTCCAGGGTGGGACAGGACCACTCTCCAAGAAAGCCCCAAATAAACGTGCTGTGTTTCACAATCGTAAATGTTGATGGCGCTGTGGGCCAGGAAGGAAGAGCAGAAACCATTTAGATCAGGTGGTCAAGGAGACCTCCCTGAAGAAGACTTAGCCCTGCTGAGACCTAAGGAATAAACAAGAAAACCAAAGGAGGGCCCGGCAGGATGGCTCAGTGGTCTAAAGTGCCTGCTTAGGAAAGCTGGGGCGGCTGCAGGGACCACGGTTCGATCCCCGGCACCACATGCTGCACCAGCCCTGCCCTTGGGGCGGGCTGAGCTGGCCATAAAAATAAAAATTAAAAACAAAAAAAAAGAAGACCAAAGGAAGAACATGTGTGAGATCCCTAAGGCACAAGAAAGTCTGCCAACTGAAAAGGGTACAGAACAGGGGAGACAAAGGTGGAAGAGGGCTGCTCTCTCCTACGGAGGCCCTGTGGGACAGTGGGACAGGAGGCAGACTGGGCAGCAGGGGAGCAGTAATAGAGTTGGGGAAGGGTGCTCCGCCATGGAGTAGAGTATCAAGGAACTTCAGGACTCCCACCAAAATGTCCACCTCCAGGGTAGCTTCCAAGTGTGCTCCATGGCACACTTGCCCACTTGGGGGTACAAGTGTACCCCCAATGTACAATCCAGGTCTTGTTCCCAGAGATTCTGAAAGCAAAGAGTATGACGCCTTGAGAACCTGTAGTTCAACCAGCTCTTCAAAGCTATTTTTTACCCCCAAAGCTTGAGAACCCTGTCTTAGACTTTACGGTAGCTGAGCCAACTTCCAAATCCATGTTCTACAACCCGCAGCTCCCACCGTGTGCTCCCAGGCACAGCCCACACCGCCGAGGCCAACAGGCCACTGGCTCCCACAACATCGTGGCACGGGGTCCTCCTGGGGCTGGCAGCCCGGGCATCATACCATGTCCACCTCGGAGATGCTGTCCAGACTTTCCACCTGCACGTCCACACCCACCGGGATGGCAGGGCCTGCACAAGAGCACAGACAGCTGGTTAGGGCCAGTTCCTCTCTGCCCTGTGCTAAGAGGCTGCCCCACCCCCTTGACTGCAGCAGGAGTGACAAAGTGGTTCAGAGTGCGATGCAGAGACCCTGGTCCTTCATTGTCTGTCCTAGTCTCTTAAGAACTGCTGAGACACAGTGTCCGACTCCCACAGCTTAAAGGAGAGGTTTACTGTGGCTCAGTTTTTCTTAGAGGTTTCAGTCCAAGGCAGGAAAGATGCTCACAGTGATGAGATCAGGAATGGGGGTGGGGGGAACCCTAGAGAGAACAGCAGCACACCCGTGGCCACTGCCTGACACAAACCTCACCTCTGAGCCCAAGAGGCAGCACCCCGCAACACCCAAAAGCACAGAGTGAAGCCCGCCAGCCCCTGGCCCGAGGTTGGATCACCTGCCAGCCTGGGCTCCACTCCTCCGATCGCCAGGATTCTGCGTACAGAGAGCCCAGCGTGGAGCAGGGCGCCCGCCTCCAGAAGGCTTCCTTCTAGCGGGAAGCAAGGTCTCTGGAAAGTTAGATCTCAGTGAAAGGCAGTACTGTGCAAGATTTAGAAATCTGTCAGGACACGCGGCATAGCAACTAGCTTTCAATTTCATCTGGTCCCTAGCAAGGTTTCAAAAACTGGGGGAGAAAAAACCAAAATAAGATTTCTAAAACTGGGCTCCTGACCTTGTCCTGAGCTGCATGACGATTACTTTGGCAAGTTCGCCTTGAGACAGTTTAGTGAGCTGCACATTAAAAGTTGTCTGCTTTTCCATCTATGTATTAGACTTTAGTAGAATGGTCCTATATATATATATATATATATATATATATATATATATATATATTTTTTTTTTTTTTTTTTTTTTTTTTTTTTTTTTTTTTTGTCTTTTTGAGACAGGGTCTCGCTATGCAGTTGAGGCTGGTCCTGAGCTCACTTTTGTAGCCCAGGCTGGTCTCGAACTCGCACCAATCCTCCTGCCTCAGCCTCCCGAGTGCTGGGATTACAGGCGTGAGCCACCACGCCCAGCTTCGGTCTTATATTTTTTTAATTGTATTTCAAGAGTAAAAACAGAAGCAAAAACAAATAGAAAAGACAGAAACAGGGTAACATACAACAATACATACGCTACAGATTTTCAAAACAGGAATAGCTAATTAACTATGTTGTTATATTATCTAGGTCTTTTTTTTCTTTTCCTTTTTCTTTTTTCTGTATTTAGGTTAGTGTTTACAGGGTCTACAAGGTCTCACTACATAGATTGGGCTCGTAGTGATTCTCCTGTTTTCAGCCTCCCCAAGTGCTGGAGAGACAGGTCCACAGCACCATGCCCAGTCTCAATCGCCATCTCGCCATGCCCCAGGGTTCGGACCAGCATGGCAGGCAAAGGATCAGACCCTAGCCACTGCACTCTGCCTGCGCAGCGCTTTAATCTGCTGCACCATCTGGCCGGCCCTTGAGGACCAGAGGTCTTGACAAGGCATAAGGGGGTGCCAGAAGGCTAGCTCTGCACTTGCAGCCCAGGTGGAGTGAGCGTTCTTTCAGAGGTAGCCCAGGACATTGGATGCTCTCATGGACTCTCCCCAAATTTTCCTGAGAGACTTACTAACCCTTCAAAGCTCATCATTCAGGATGGGGTGTTGGCTGAGCTTGATAGAACAGAAGCATTTGATTAGCATGAGAGGGACAGAATGTTGGGTTCTTAAACATGCAAGTAAATGAGTAGAGTTGTTTTATATTGTATTTTTCTTTTTCCCTCTCAGATAAAACAGAGTGTAAGTTGACCTTTCTGACTTACTCTGTTCCTCAAATGGTGGCATAGATCAGGGTCCATGAGAAATCCATGCTCTGACAGAAGTTTCTGTTCTGGTGATGGGCTCCTGAGTATTGTGAGGGCGGCAAAAGTGGACTACGCAGTGGGGGAAGAGCCTCTTCATCAGGTCCAGGGCCTGATAAAGGGAGGTCTGCAGAGAACCCAGCCCAGCCTCTCTCAGTGCCCCAGAAAACACATGGTGGTGCCGGTAGGAGCAGAGGCTGGTTAATTACCTCATTATACGGGACCTTTCCCTAATCTGAAATATAAATGGTCCAACATCAGGGCTTGGAAATAAATCCAGGGCAGCACTTCCTCTACCGGAAAATGTTCTGTACACCATCTACCCAGCTCCCCAGGCCCACCTCATCCCTTTTTCTCTAAAGTGCCAAGTGATCTCATACATGGTTCCAAGAACCAAAGGGAACAACCAGTCCCCTCTTTGGGCAAATGTCTAGTGGCCCTGTTTGCAGATAATAACCCCAGTGTCTGACTGGTTCGGCTGAGAGCTTTTTCCAGATGAAATATGTCGGCGTGCATGGTGACCGTTACTATCCCCTCTGTCCTCAGTGCCTGGCCTGCTCACCACAGCTCCAGCCACCCTATTAAGGAGAAATTTGACAAAACCTTTTGAAAGATCTGTGCTCTCAAAACAGTGCCTAGGTGGACCACAGGTCAACTCAGGTGCCCCGGGTACTAGCAGCAAGTACCCTGGTGGAGTGTGTATTCAAGGGGCTATGGGATTACTTTGGGGGACACTCGCCCCTCAGCTCTAACAGTCAACAGCCCTGCTTTCTGTCTTTGAGCTCTGTCTCAGACCCTCCTTACTGCCCCTCAGTTGACCTCTGTTTTATGCCACTTTCCAGACTGGTTTTGGTAAAATTCCAAACCTAAGAATAATGGTCTTTTTCTCCTTCCATCAACAGCTTTCTGTTTTGAGCGAAGATGAATCCTATTACAGCACAGGAATAGAAGGAAAATACTACTGTAAGGGCTGGGGCTACCTCAGCATGGAGCCCGGATGTGTGTGTGTGTGCAAAGGAGAGAGAGAGAGAGAGAGAGAGAGAGAGAGAGAGAGAGAGAGAGAGAGAGAGAGAGAGAGAGAGAGAGAGAGAGAGAGGTTATATTTATTGTGGGGGTTAAGAAAACCAAAATAACTTTGCATTATCCAGGAGAACAGTAAAAGCAGCTGATTAACATATAAATATGACAATTTCGTGTCATTTTCATTTCTACAGAAACACCAAGAATAGTAAGACAGAATGTACTTCACCAAGAAATAGTAAGAGAAAGCCGGGTGTGGTGGCGCATGCCTGTAATCCCTGCATTCAGGAGACTGAGGCAGGAGTTGCACTGTGAATCTGAGGCCAGCCTGGGCTAAAGTGAGCTCAAGGCCAGTCTAAGCTTCATAGGGAGACCTTGACTCAAAAAAAGACAAAGAAAGGAAGAAAGGAAGGAAGGAAGGAAGGAAGGAAGGAAGGAAAGAAAGAAAGAAAGAAAGGAAGGAAGAAAGAAAAGAAAGAAAGACAAAAGAAAGAGTAAGAGTATGTGCTTTCCAAGTTGAAACAAAAATAACCAGAAATGACTTAAGAGAAAACAGAAAGCACGCCTACAGTCATAGCACTTAGGAGGCCATGGCAGGAGGCAGGGGGATGGGTGCGAATTTGAGACCAGCCTGAGCTACAGAAAGTGAGCTCAAGGCCAGCCTAAACTGAATAGTGAGACCCTGTCTTAAAAGACACCAAAAAAAAAAAAAAAAAAAAGAATAAAGAGTAGATTGGACAACAGAAGATATAGTAGGATAATAAACACCAAAAAACAATTTCAACAGGTTTCAAAGTATTAGAATTCATAGAAGACATGACTTTAATAATCACTATAAATTAATAAGAAAACATAACCACAACCCAGCTTGGTGGCACATACCAAAATATAATCCCAGTTCCTGGGGAGGTCGAGGCATGAAGAGCTTTTGAGCCCAGCAGTTCAAGTTTAGCCTCAGAGAACTACTGAGGGTCTAGCTCAGAGGCAATATATCACAGAAGATATCTACACATTAGGAAATTAATACATGTACTGAAAGCCTCATTTAAGAAGTATAAACTAAGGGATTTTTAAAACACATATCAACTCAGTGGCTTAAGTGCCTGCCCAACAAGCACAAGGTCCTGAGTTCAAACCCCAATGCTAAAAAATAAAAAGAATAAAAATTCATGGAACATAGACTAAATTTTTCTTATAAAAAATTATAACTAGGGGCCCAGCAGGATGGCTTAGTGGTCTAAAGCGCCTGCTTAGGAAAGCTTAGGTGGCTTCAGGGACCGAGGTTCGATCCCTGGCACCACATGCTGAGCCAGCCCTGCCCTCAGCGCAGGCTGAGCCGGCCATAAAAAAAATAAATAAATAAACAAACAAACAAAAGTTCTGAAACAAGAAAAATAAAAATAATAATAAAAAATTCTTTAAAAAATATAAAAGAAAATTATAACTAACTGAAAAATCAGAAAAGCACAAATGATTAATAACCTGATCATTTACCTTAAAAATTAGGCGACCACAAATTAAATATATAGAAAGAAATCATAAAGATAAGAGGGAAAATATTGATGTTGAAGCAAATACACACCAAGGAGGATCAATAAAGCCAAGAACCTGCTGGCAAGCACAAGGTCCTAAGTACTGTTGCCAGTACCAAAAAAATAAAAAGCAAATATTTGTTCTTGAAAGGATGAATAAAACTGAGCCAAGGAGATAGCTCAGTAGAATAAGACCTTGCCTGGCAAACACAAAGCCCTGAGTTCAATTCCCGACACTGAAAAAAAAAAAAGATAAAACTTTGGCAACATTAATTTTTCAAAACAGAAAGAAGGCAAAAATAGTCAATATCAACAAATGAAGAAGATATCATTATATATCTTGTGCACATTAAAAAAATAAAAAGAGGTTTTTCCGAACAAATTGTGCTACTAAATTTTAAACTGTAGATTACATGGACAAAGTACCATAAATATATAAAATATTAATCCACGGTGATAAAAAAAACCAAATAGGAAAACCTGAAAAGTATTGTAACTATTTTTTCTTTTTTTTGTCTTTTTGAGACAGGGTCTCGCTATGCAGTTCAGGCTGGCCTTGAGCTCATTTTTGTAGTCCAGGCTGGTCTCGAACTCGCACTGATCCTCCTGCCTCATCCTCCCAAGTGCTGGGATTACAGGCGTGTGCCACCACACCCGGCATTGTAACTATTTTTTAAAATCTGAATCTATAATTAAAGTTTTTCCTGCAAAGAAAATAACAGGTCCTGGTGGTTTCACTAGCAATCTACTCACCACTTAGGAAGCATTAACAGCGACCTTACATGTGCTGTTCTGGAGAACATAAAAAGAATATTAAGTGAATCAGAAGAGGTATCAAAGAATGTCAGTTTATTTTATGATATCAGAAGAAGACTGCATAAGCAAGCCAAATTACAAGCCAACCTCATGCCAACACACAGAATCAGGAACCCTCTATAAAATGTTGACAAATATGTCAAGCATTCTAGCATATGCCTGGCATCCTGGAGGCTGAGACAAGCAGATCACTAATGTGAGCCCACTTGGGTGACCTAGTGAGATCCTGTCTCAAAAATTTAAAAAATAAAATAAAATTCAAAGGACTGGGATGTAATTCAGTACATAAATTAACTCAGGTCTTGAGTTAAATCATCTCTACAAAACATTGTTTTTAAGATCCAGTTATAAATTTTAGAAGATAGCAAATCAAGTTTATTATTTATGTATGTATGTATTTAGGACAGGATCATTAGGGTCTCACTATGTAGGTCAGATCCATAGTGATTCTCCCGTTGTCAGCCTCCCAAGTGCGGGGATTACAGGTGTGTGATGCCACACCCAGTCTACAAATCAAGTTTCAAATCAGAAAAGTTGCAAAAATGCAATATTCATTTTAACATTGGAAATTGACTCAGTAAAGTCCACTTGCCATAATCACAAGTGAAATAACTTACAGTAAAGTTTCTATTGAGAAGTTAAAATCCAGACAAAAGTAGACGCAAGAAGCTGTCTTCTTTTTAAATACAGCAAAGTCAACAGAATAATTTGGCTTGGCGAGTTGGAGAGAAACAGGTGCAGTGAGATGGGCTCCGTGTCTGATTAATTTCTCCTGGAGTAGTTGCCAGATGTAGAGGGGAATGTCAAGGGTGAGTGATGCATCTAGGGGCCATAGCCCACCAGACTGGCCGATTTGCACCCAGGCCCTGAAAGACACACTTTGGCAACGAGGGTGGATGCATCCTTGCAAGGTGTGCTGCTCAGCTTCAGATCCCGTCATTGCTGAGAGTTGATTAGAGCTACTTAGAGTGTGGCTCCACCCAGTACCTGAGAGAATAAATATAAATCCTCCCCAGACGACAGTAGCATCACCTGAGGTCTTTGCAAACTTTCATTAGGGGCTGGCCAAATAGCTCAGTGGATTAAAGTGTCTGCAAGCAGGTGCAGGCGCAGGGGCTGGGGTTTGATTCCCCAGGCCTGCCTTGCCAGCCCCAACCCAGGGCAGTTGAGGGCAATTGAGACTGGGCCTAGGGGTGCATGCCTGTAATTCCAGCATCAGGGAAGCTGAAAGCAGAAGGGTCACTAGGAGTCTGAGCTGTGTAGTGAGACCCTGTGCCAAATACATAATCCTTTTTTTAGAATTTTTAAATTTTATTTATTTATTTTTTTCTTGTTTCAGAACCTTTGTTTGTTTATTCACTCATTTTTATGGCCGGCTCAGCCTACCCTGACAGCAGGGCTGGCGCAGCATGTGGTGCCGGGGATCGAACCACGGTCCCTGAAGCCACCCAAGCTTTCCCAAGCATGTGCTTTAGACCACTGAGCCATCCCGCCAGGCCCCCATAAATTTTTTAAAAGAAGAAGAAAGAAGCTGGAATTATAAAAATAAAAACAATATAATTTTACAGACTAAAAGAGAAAAATGTATCTCAATAGGAGCAGGAAAAGCCTTTATGAAATCAGCACATATTTATACTTTTTAAGGACATATGGGAAGGCAATGGTAACTTCTTAATCTGAAGAGATAGAAATAAATAGCTATAGTAAATATTGTGTCTAGCTGTAAAGTGTTCCCGTTTCCTTTAAGACTGAGAATGACTGTTCATTCATAAAACAATGCACATATGCTAACATTAAGACCACTTAGCCTATTAGTGCCACTTGTACTTGATGTACTATGGAAGAAAGAAATGAAGAAAATGTCAGGACAGCTGGAAAGAAACAACAATGGATTTTTGTTTGTGTGTTTCTTTTTCCGGTACCAAGGATCAAACTCAGAACCTTGTGCCTTCCTGGCAGGTGCTTATGCCACTGAGCTGTATCTCAGGCCCTGAAACAACAGTGTTGTTATTTGTATGTTATATGGTTATCCATATTTACCTATAGAGTCAGTGCATTTCCAATCAAGTCTCATTAGACTTTCTCATAGGGCTTGAAAGAGATGATTATAAAGTTCAAAGGCCTAAGGGAAGTTGACCTTGAAGAAAAGAGAAGGAAGATTTGTTCTGCCAGATTTCAAGATTTATATCAGTGTAGGAATAATTATGGCAGTGAAGACGGACAATGGCCAGATGGATAGAGTGGAGAACTCAGGAGCACTTGGTTTATGATAAAGGTGTCACTGGCAATCATTAGAGAAAAACACTATATTTAATAACTTGCTGGAACAACTGACTCTCCCTATGGAAGTCATCCAACATTACAAAATAACTCTAAGTGAATTGTAGATCTAAACACAAAAGACAAAAACAAAACAAAGAAAAGATCCACTCCAGAATATAACACAAACATATATTCCTATCTCAGGATAACAATATATCAATATATTAATCAAGACACAAAAGCACAACCATCAGGAGAAAAATCAATAAATATATGTTAACATTAAGATCATTTAGCAGAACTGGTCTTTGCTGTTAGAAGTTGTAGTGGCTATTCATGGTAAAGGCATAGTAATGAGAAGATGTTTTTCTGGAGTTGTGGAAACGTTTTCTTCATCTGGGTGCTGTCTACACAAATATGCTCCCTTTTTGTTGATTCACTAACTGCATGTTTAGATTCTGCTTACTTTTCTGTATGTGTACTATGTTTCAATGAAAAAAAATTATGTTGAAAAAAATTTAAAAAAATTTTTTTGGTCTTTTTGAGACAGGGTCTCTCTATGCAGTTCAGGCTGGCCTTGAGCTCACTCTTATAGCTGAGGCTGGTCTCAAACTTGCAAGGATCCTCCTTCCTCAGCCTTCAAAATTTTTATCTAAAGAAACCAAGAAGAAAGTGAAAAAGAAAATCATAGAGTACGAGATCTTTGTAATGCATAGAATTGACAAAGGTTCATAGACAAAAAATATAAATAATTCCAAACAGTCTCACTTAGAACTAATCAAACAACCCAACATAGAAGCAGGTGAGGGACCTCAATAGGCACTTAAAGAGAGGTAAACAATGGACAACAAAAAGTGCTGGATCTTACCAATAGCTCCGTTAAAACCAAGGTGAGATCCAACTATCATCTACCAACACAGCTGGCTCAGAGGAAAAAATGGCTTCAGCTAGGGCTAACAAGTTGGGGAGCACATGGAACCCCCATATGCTGCTGTCGAGGGCGCAAATGGGTGCAACCACCTTGAAAGACAGTATCTAGCACGTGGGCGCCATAGAAATGTTCATCAAATATTTTCGTAGTTGTTAAAAGCTGAAAAATCTCCCAAATGTTCACCTTTAGTGTTGGCTATGTTCATTGTGGTAGATTCATACCATGCAATACTAATACTCTATTATAGTTACAGACAAGGGTATGTTTGACTCTTATGTCATGGGTGAGTTTGTGCAGTATGATTTCATTTATATAAAATTCCCAAACATACAAAAGTAAATTATGGGGTTAAAGGTCACACACATTGGTGCTAAAATCTTAAAGAAAAGGGAGACAGTTTACCAAGAGGAAACTGACTTCAATGGCATGTTGAGAAGAGATAGTTTTCTAGGGAAGAGAAATACTTTTTTTCTGGACCTGAGTGAGGGCTACCTGAGCACTTTCCTTTATTTTAAGCCCTTTCATTATACATTTGCTTAGTGCTCTGTGCTCAGGCCATTATAGCTCAAAGTATGAATAAATAGTTAAAAACATGATGCCTATTAAATATTTTGGGGAACCAGTATCTGGAAACGGTGGCTTCAAAGTCTGTCTGAGAAGGTGAGGCTGAGGAGCCTGAGGAACTCTCAAATCTAGTACAGGATTAGGTCTCCGTTTCAATGTCAGCTCTGTTCTGGGAGGCTCTCCCTGACAGCCTTGCTGAGGCTTCATGGGCCCACGGGGTCCACTCATTTCCTACCATTCGTTAGTGAGATTTCCATCACTATAGCAATACCTAAGGTGTGGTTACCAAGTGGACTAAACCACAGACAAAAATAGCTTAGAAAGAGAAAGCCCTGCTTTTGCTCATGGTTTTGGAGGTTCTGGTCTATAATGCAGCAGACATGTTGTCTCTGGTCTGTGATGAGGAGACTATGTTGTGAACATAGTTGCAGAACAAAGCTACTGTCCGTATGGCCAGCAAGAGGAAGGATGAGGCCTGTTGGAGGGCAGAGAGGCTGGCTTGCCAGGGCTTGCCCTGCACTGGAGAAAGGACTCTCTACCAACCTCTTAGGTGCCAGATCATAGGCACCCAGGGGCTGCCTTGGGGACATGCAGCTTCTTTATCTCCTAAAAAGCAGGCAGAAGCAGAGGGTTTCCAATAGTGCCACAGAATAAAATGAGGAAAGCTGCACAGTAGAAAAATGTGTAGACCGTACTCAAAATCACGTGGGGGCCGGGCGTGGTGGCTCACGCCTGTAATCCCAGCACTTGGGAGGCTGAGGCAGGAGGATCGCTGTGAGTTCGAGACCAGCCTGGGCTACAAAAGTGAGCTCAAAGCCAGCCTGAACTGCACAGTGAGACCCTGTCTCAAAAAGCCAAAAAAAAAAAAAAAAAAAAAAAAAAAAAAAAAAAAAAAAAAAAAAAAAAAAAA
>PVJA010048981.1:0-13944 GCA_004027025.1 Myocastor coypus
TTTTGACACAGATATTTGGAAATTCAAGGAAATACAAAATTGTAGCCTGTCAAGAATATGGTTTTTGGCCCAGTCTCTTATTTTCAAGTACTACTCTTGAGAGAATGACAGTAACTGAGTTTACACCAGGAGCAGTACATATCAAAAAGACAAGAGTGACATGTATTCCAAACATGGTTTTAGCGTTACATTGTGCTATCGTCAATATGCTGAACCTTTTGAAGGTTCTTGAGACCAATATCTGATTCATCCTGTGTACATAAGTGTATGGTTTTGCTATTGATATGTTTTCTGCTTTGTCTGCTTCCAGTCACTTCGTTGTTTAATCCATAACACATTCAGCTGTGTTATGCCCTTAAGTTCTTGTTTTCTTCTTTGAAGTTCTTATATTAGGGAGACTATACGACATTTACACATATAGGTCTACCCCCAAGAGGAATTGTTCTGAGCCCAGAATCCATGTGCTGCGCTGTCCCCCACCTACCTGCTGGCTGGCCCTGAGAGCCTCCAGGCACCTGAGAGTCCACTTCTGTGTAGAGCAGAGAGGAAGGCGGAAAGCTTGTGCCCACCCTCCAGGAGCAGAGTAGATCTTGCTCAGCTTGATCCTCTCTGCCTCCAGCCATCCGCTCTCCTTCCCTGGGAAGAACTGGAAGAGTCTGTTGCCTTGAAAATCATCATGACACTCAGGAGGTGAGGCAGTGCAGCTTGGTTTGCCTAACTACTGGCAGAGAGTAGCCAGTGATAGCCCACGATTTGAAGAAAAATGCACCAGCTGGGATCCATACTTCAGTTACATAAAAACTTAGATTCCAGGAGCTCCAGGTAGCGAAGAACCCATCTTCTTGCCCAAGCAGACACCTCCACCACTATGGAGTCAGAAAGGAGCGAGGTCTCATCTGGGTGGCTCCTGTTTCAGTGTTTCCAACATGCTACTTCCCAGGCAGGGTTTTGCTTGAATCACTCTTTTATGCTTATTGAATTAGAGCATAAGGACGCAAGGATGCTTCAATAGGTGTCAGATAGTGAAACCAATGATATGAGCATGATGGAGAGGCCTGCGCTTGTTGCTTTTTTCTCGGTTGCAACTTCTCGTGAACTAAATAAATCTCACCTTTATCCCATGCTGCAATCTGTCTTATCTAAAGTTAAATGCTGGTTTAGTATTTAGGAAAAATGTTATTCTGAAATCAAATGCAGTAATGTGAAAAGTCAGACATTCTCTCTGCCCTTCGCTGGGAAGACTTTGTCAGTTTGGTCATCGAACTCTCGTTCTGATCTGCAGCCACAGGTCCAAGAAGCTTGGAGAGGGCGGGGCTTTGGGAAAGCTACAGGTGATAAATCAGTCATTGTAGAGTCAAGGGTGGGGTGGGATCTGTGAGGCTGGAGAGGAAGGTCACTGGAAGCACTGACCCAGGCATGAAGGAGTCTTTACATAGCCTGTGAAAATATCTGTGGTCTAGCTTTAGGATCAACGTTTATGTTTGCATGTGTCTTTTTTTTTTTTTTTTTATTTTAGGGAAGGGTCTACAGGTGTTCAGGGTCTCACTAATAGATTGCACTCATAGTGATTCCCCTGTTTACAGCCTCCCAAGAGTTAGGACTACAGGCACACACCACCATGCCCGGTCTCAACTGCTGTCTCAGCATGCCCCGGGGGAGGGGCCAGCATTGCAGGCCAGGGAATCAAATCCCTGGACCCTAGCCTGCTTGCAGGTGCTTTAATCTGCTAATCTATTTGGCTGGCCCTACGTGTGTCTTTAATTACATGAATTTGCTATATAAAGTTGAAAATTTAATGCTAAAAATCACTAGCTCTCTCAGTTTCAATAATCAGTCGTATCTTTTCTGCATTTTTCTTTCTCTATAGCAGGAGGTATCACGTTTTTGTTTTTTCTTGACCAAAATGCATTACTGTCTTAAAGGGAAAGACCCCAATGAACATTTTTACATGAGCTACATCTATTGCTAATTACCATAAAAATTCAAGCAAGCACTTTGTGAACAGAAGAAACTCACTCAAGCACCTAGTCCCAGGGTCAGAGCAATGATGTCATCACTTGTTCTCTAAGCTCCTCCCTTGTGTGGGACACAAAGAGGTGGCAGGGTCATGATGTGGTTGAAAACAGGACCTTAAAGAGCACCAGAAACAAGTCTCAGGCGCTCTCACGACCCACCCGCCGCAGTGGGTATTGCCAATCTTCACAGAGGGCTGCGCTGCGGTGAACTATCCAACATGCTACAGAAGAGACTGATTACAACCCTTCACAGGAAAGGTGATTATTTGTTTATCTATCTATCTATCTATCTATCTATCTATCTATCTATCTATCTTAATGTAATTAGTACAGGGTATGCAGGATCTCACTATACAGATTAGACTTATAGTGAGTCTCCTGTTTTCAGCCTCCCAAATGCTGGGATTATGGGCGCACACCACTATGCCCAGTCTCAATTGCTATGTCAGTGTGCTCCAGGGGCAGGGCTGGCATGGCAGACTGGGCATCGAACCCTAGTCCCTGTGTCTGCCTAAGCAAGTGTTTTAATCTGCTGAGCTATCTGGCTGGCCCTGAAAGGTGATCATTTAAATAAATCAGTCTGCTAGGCATTTACACCGGTATCAATTTATAGTCAAACAGTGCAAAAGATGAGAGTAAAGATTAAGCAAACCTGAAACCCTCAATGGAAAAATCATAAAGTGGGAAAAGCTTGGCCTTTTCTATTTTATTCCATTTTGTGGAAATCCTGCCATATATCAACTATTTTCCATTTAACTAATGTTAATTTTGCATCACAAAACAAATTTTAGACTTAGTTGAAATATATAGTGAAAATAAAATTATAGGATGTTTGCAGATGTCAATGTTTTGTTTTTGTCTTTTTGAGACAGGATCTCACTATGGAGTTCAGGCTGGTCTCAAACTCACATCGATCCTCCTGCCTCAGCCTCTCGAGTGCTATAGATGTCAATTTTTTATTTAATATTTTTACTGTTTAAATTTAACAATGGCTATATTACATATTTTCATCATCATATAGATGTCAATTTTGAACTAAATTTGAACTATCACTTCTAAGTTTGAATAGATGCTCATGTGTGAGGTCACTTTTTTGGCAGTCATCACAAATACTACTATAAGCTCTTTGACTGCGCCAGGTGCCTTACATATATACTTTCAGTTAAGTTATAAACTACACTAAAGAACAATGTAGACAGTCTCCATCTTGCAAGAGAAGGTTGAGGCTCAGAGGACGTGTAGAAGAGCTTCTCTTCCTCTTCTTTCACCTCTTCCTTCTCTTTCTTCTCCTCTTCCTCCTTCTCCTCCTCCTCCTCTTCTTCATCTTCTTCTTCTTCTTTGTCTTTTTGAGATAGGGTCTCACCATGTAGTCCAGGCTGGCCTTGAACTCACTGTTGTAGCGCAAGCTGGGCTCAAGCTCACACCGATCCTCCTGCCTCAGCCTCCCAAGTGCTGGGATTATAGGCGTGTGCCACTGTGCTCAGTTAAGAGCTTCTTGAAGTAACATATTTTAAAAAGCAATCGAGGAAACATGAAGCTAAATGTTCTCAGCCTCCAGAGCCTCACTCTTTCCATGGAACTATTGGAATTGTATTGCAAAGAGCTTTGATGTGTCTCCAAGGAACCTAAAGCAAGCAGTAAATACCTGGAAGGACTTATGAAGGCTAAGTATCCCAACAAATGCAAGGGATCCCGGCCTGCAAGTGAGTGTGTGACAACTGGCACAATGCAGGCAAAGTGTTTCCCAAGTTTAAATGGTCTCCATCTCTTATTTAGGCAAAACAAAATTTTATAGAAATATTGGCAACGTTGGAAAGATCACAAGGGCTTTAGTATCAGAGGCAGAAAGAAGAGCCCAGGAATGAGAATGGGAGGATCAGGTTAGAAAGCAGGAGCGCTACTAACCTGGAACTTTTCAGTGGGCTGGAAGTAGAGTACATATAAAATATGATTAGAGAAAACTTTGAAGCATAGTTTCTATCTGGATATTAGAAACTGTAGGTCTTTGGGCTAAGAAATTCCAAATTTATCGTACATTTGTATAAATGAAGACACACTGAACATTTCTCATCCAGTGGCCAAATTAATGTGAGGTCTTGTTAAGCATGTATTAGTAAAACTGAAAAGGAAGAGGAGAGCCATCAGACAGAGTTATGTTGAGTACTCGCCTCAGTGACTCTGAGTATATAGGAAAAGTCAACTGGACCTGGCAGCTGAATGAGGGTCAGAGGTCAGCAGTGCTGATGAGTCAGAGCAGCCTTTGAAGTTTGTGTCTCTTGATTCATGTGTGGTAATCAGGTAGCAATAGCAGAATTTCTTTGGGGATTAAAGATGTGGTAACATAAGGAAAAGGGAAGGATGCCACAGCAAGATCTGTGGGAAGCTTTGATAGACAGTGGGTGAAGCTGGAAGATGAACACCAGGACAAGCGCTGAACAAACAGATGAGGCTTTTTCTTATCTACAAGCACGTAGACAGCAAGGCTGGACCTCTCCTTGATTGAAGAGTGTGAGAGAGTAGGACGGACAATGGAAAGCCTCAGTCTCTGCGAAGAAGCAACAGAAAGCCAACACCAAAGAAACATTGTAAGAATGAAGAAAGTGTGATACTATAAAAGCTGAGGGAGGAAACATTTCAACGAGTGTGCGGGAGCCAGGCAAGCATGTGTTAGAGAGCAGAAGCCCTAGGTGTGACTTGCGCTGCCTTGTCAGCTGACTGGGGAAAATGATGAGCCTGGGGGCTTGGGAATCGGCACATATCTGCAGGCTAAGGAAGGAGGATCCCCAGAAAGAGAGCAAACATGTGTGACTGAGGGAGTAGCAATGAGGAGAGGAAGATTCTGGAAGAGCCCAGAAGAGTCCATCTCAGGAGAAGCCAGGCTTCCTGCTTCCTCCTCTGAGAATGGAAGGGTGGGGCTTTGGAAAGTGGGAATGACTGAGAAGAAATTGAAACTTGGAAAGGAGGCAGACTTGTAAAGGATTCACAGTGATGGTATAGACTGTTAACTTTATTACTTTTACAAATTAAATCTTCCTCTGCAGTGTCCAGACTGCTCTGTATACATTTAGCAAACATGATGAATAAATAAAGCCACCTAAATAATTCATGTGCTATATCAGCACAGTGCGTGCAGATTTATGTTTATGACTAATGTATTCTGACTCGTGCAGTTTCAAGAGAAATGCACTGGCAAATGCCTGGGATACTTAGGCACAAACGGAATGGAGCATGGAGTTTTGTATTCCTCCTCACTCCTGTCCTGGATCAAATTCAATGCATCGCACTGCACTATAGGGATCGCCAAAGTTCCAAATTATTTTCTCAGTTGATTGCTGAATTGCGCCTTAAGAGTTTCACAGACACTGACATGCTTTGACTTCAAAATTTACCCAGAGACCCTGTGGATCCACAGCAGTGCAAACCAGGTGTCAACATCCACATTCTTTTAGTGATCAGATGTGAGAAACTCCTTCTGCTCATGCTGTTATTTAAAATGATCATTTTTTTTTAATTTTTACTTTTTTCATGAATTTAGTACAGGGTCTATGGGATCTACACAGTCTCACTACATAGAGTGGACTCTTCGTGATTCTCCTATGTTCAGCCTCTCAAGTGCTGGGATTACAGGCCTGTGCTCCCATGCCCAGTGTCAATTGCCACATGCTGGGGTGAGGCCAGCTCAGCTTGTGGTGCCTCAGATTGAGCCCCCAGCCCATGTGCTCTGTCTAAGCAGGCACTTTAGTCTGATGAGATATCTGAGTGGCCCTGATGGTGAGTTTTAAAGCGAATTAATTGGTAAATGTAATAGTAGCCACAAAACTCTTGAAATTGACTCTGGTGAATGATATGGTGTGCAGAAGCAGCTCACATTTAGAGTTGTGCACTCAGGAATGTGGAGGGTGTGCTGTGTGCACACACAGTGCTTTCAGGGTGTCTATCTTGTCACTCTTAGGATGGAAGACTCTGTCTATCATGGGAGAGTAACTTCACATCACCACAAGCCACATGGGTAGCTGGGATTCAAAGTGTAAGAGTGAGCACTAGCAGCCATTTCTCCCACCGTGCACTGAACACAGAGTTTTTCTGGGGTCCTGCAAGAAGAAAGATCAGATTGGTTTGCTGCATCAGGCAAGAGCAGCTGCTTCCATTTTTACCCCACTCCTGGAATTGCCTCTGAGAATTCAACTTAACCAATCTTGCTTTAGAACTCAGATGGCTTCAAATATAAGCAAAAATAAATGAGGTGTTCTTTCCTTTTGTCACTTCATCTCATTTTATGTATTTTGACACAGTACTTACTGAGGAACACATATGTTTACCCCAGGAAGGGATGCGTGGACACGTCATGGCCACCAGTGTCCTCTTCTTGCTGTTTCCCTCCCTGATTCCCACCACCAACACTGTACCACAGTGATGCATACCAATCCTTCTATCTTAGTTTGTCCCGTCATCTCCAACTACCTAGGTTGTAAATACTCTTCATTATTTTAAAGTAAGTACCCTAAAATATATAATTATCTAGACTATATGAAGTACTGAAAACATTAGGCCTATAGTTGTTCATCGGCATATATGATACTGATTATGAGTTGCGACATAAATGACCTCTCAAAATAAAAGATTTGGTAAAAAAAGAAAGGGAAAATGAGATGGATGCTTCTTATAAAGAAATACAAACGGCAATGAGGTGAGAAAAAGTTCGCCATTTCTAGCCATTAGGGAAATGTGAACTGAAACAACACAAGATTTTTAAGCTTTGCCGGGAAGAATGGCTGTCAGCAGGAAACCAAGCAATAACAGATGATGTTGAGGCTCAGGTGAAATAAAGGAACCTTCCTGAATCATTGGTGGAAACGGGTGCTGTACAGCCATTGTGGAATCCAGTACTGAGTTCTCAAAAACTAGCAGTAGAGATTTCCTTTGACCTAGCTATTCCCTTGTTCGTTATCTTCTCCTGAGAGCATAAGACATCATGTTACGGTGATGCATGCTCACCAATTATCACGCTACAGTGACGCATGCTCAGCAGGCATGACGTTACAGGGATGCACGCTTAACAGTGATGACATTACGGTGACGCACGCTCACCAGTCATCACGTTACGGAGACGCATGCTCAGCAGGCATGATGTTACAGAGACTCACGCTCAGCAGTCATCACGTTACGGAGACACACACTCACTGGTGTGTAAAGCAGTACAATCCCCAAGAGCTAAGTCTTGGAAGCAGTCCGTGTGCCCATCGGCGGGTGAATGGATAAGAAAGCGTGGTATGTGTACACCATGAAATAATTCTCAGTTATGAAGAAGGGACAATTTGAGACACTGGTAGGAGGGTGGCTACACCATTAAAAAAACAACGTGAAGTGAGATCCACAAGACACACACATTTAAGTACCATGTGCTCTCGCTTGCAAGGGAAGAGCACCATAAAAGCTTGCTCAAAGGAGCAGCAGAGAGGGCAGGTTTTGTGTTCTTGATTTTCCCATAGGAATGGGACTGAAGACTGAGTTATTGGGGAGGGGAGAGAAGACGGGAAGTGAAGAGACTTAAGATGCATCGTTTGCACACACCAAGGGCCCAAGGTGACAGTTAGAGTTCTACATCGACATCATGGAAAAAAACATTCAAAACTAACACGGAAAATGGGGAGAGGGGGTGGACAGATTGACAGGGATTGAGGGTGGGGAAAAAACTCAGTATGAGTTAGTGCATGTATCCCTCCCCAAGAGGACAGGAAACGCCTGAGCAGAAAGCAGGTCGTAACGAAAGACACCTTTGTCCTCTTTCTGATTTTCCAATTTCTGATTTTCTGAGGATAATCTCTCACTCACTGTAATGAGATAAACATCTGCAGCATATTATAAATGCTGCTTTTCATTTCTTATTCTATTTGGTAGTCTCTATTATTTTAGAATTAATATACCTTATTTCTGTGACTTTAGTTGTAACCTTGAAAGTTTAACATGCATTCTTCTCTATGTACCAACTTCCGAGAAAACAACCCCTGCTAGACAAGGTTTATGGCGGGGAGGGAGAAGGCGCTGGACACTTTCCACAGCATCTTAAGCATACGCGTGAAATGGATGGGACAGCCACTGAGCTCCTGCAATCCCACCCCCACCTTGGGAAACATTTTGATCTAATTTAAGGCAAATGTGCGCACTATATAATGGGCAGGAATAACACCGTTCAAACACATTCAAGACTTGTTTTATAACTGCATCTCAATTAGGCTACTGCATTTTCCCGGTGCTCGAAATCTGACTGGCATGTGATTAAAAAAAACTGATTCTGTTATTTAACAACCAAAGTGTTGATTTGCCACCATTAATTGCATGCTATTTTTTCTTGTCAGCAACTTCATTAGTCTGAGATAACGTAAACTAATTTTAGAAGTGATTACCTCTTAGGTAAGTTTTTCTGATACTTTTTCTTTTTAATGGTATTTGGCACAGGGTCTCACTACGCAGTTCAGGTTCATAGTGATCCACCTGCTTTCAGCCTCCCCAGAGCTGGAGTTACAAGCATGTGCTGCCATACCCAGTCTCAGCCGGTGTGGAATGTGGTGCCAGGGATCAAACCTTTGTCCCTGTTTGCCTAAGCAGGCACTTAGTCCACTGAGCTATCTCACCACATTTTAAGTGACTTTTGGTTTGGGGTTGACCATATTAGAGAAGAGCACTAATTGGTCTACAAGTCAAAGTAAAGGTAGTATCAATAGAGTAAGTTATATTATTTTGGTGTTTAAGAATTTAAGACAAACATCTTTTCTAGTTGATCAGTTAGATTTTGCAACTCATTAGCTCATTTTTTAAAAAGAATTATTTTATTTATTTTTTTCTTCTTTCAGACCTTTTGTTTGTTTGTTTATTTATTTATCTATTTATTTTTTTGGCCTGCTCAGCCTGCCCTGAGGGCAGGGCGGGCGCAGCATGTGGTTCCAGGGATCGAACTGCGGTCCCTGCAGCCACCCAAGCTTTCCTAAGCAGGTGCTTTAGACCACTGAGCCATCCTGCCGGGCCCTAGCTCACTAATAATAACATTGTTATTTGAAACGGATAAATATTCACTTAATGAAAAATTTGCATATCTACCAGAAAATTTTAGCTTCTGAAGTTAATGAAAAATTTCAGTGCAAGAATGTATAATAAATAAATGATAGTTTGCCCCTTTGCTAATGAGAAGGAGTGTGCTTCAGTACTGGTTAATAATGTTCTTTTCAGTGAAATTTTTCCTAAATGCCTATTTCACAGTTTACTTCTCAGGGTAATGGGACAATCATAAATTCCAAACGAGATCTTTTAAATGTATAAAAACCTTAATTTTACCTTAACCTTTTTAAAAATTACAATTTCCAAGTTGGTTTGCCTCTGGCTTCTGTAATTCCTTCATCTTCAAATATTGAAGCAAATTACGCATTTGTGCACCACAGTTTTGCAAAAGGAAAGGCAGAACCAAACATGAGACTATACAGAAAATACAGAACGCTTTAAAAGCCAGAAAAATAAGGTGCAAAGGCTTTCATTTTTGAGTATTTTGTTTTAATTTTTTGTCGTTGGTTATTTGTTTGTTTTTGAGACAAAGTCTCATTATACAGCCCAGGCTCAGCCTGGACACGTAGCATCCTCCTGGCCACGCCTCCCACATGCTGCGGCGTGGCTGTGGGTGTGCGTCATGATACCCGATAGGGCTGTAGTTTTAAAAAAAAACATAACCATAGGTTTTCTTTTTATGAGAACTGGCCGAAGCTTCATTGAAATGCACTTAGCCTCTGGAAGGAAGTAAATTTGGGCAGAACAGCCATAGTAAAGTTAAACTCGCTAGTTCTAGATCTTGGGGATTTTGTGCTGGTCCCATACCTCTGACCTGGCCTGATTTCTATTATGCTAAAATACTCATTATTAATCTGAAAGAAAAATGGTTTAAGGAAACACCTAAAAGTTAGTCACCTAAGAGGAACAACTTCAGGTTGTGTCCTCAGCAAATGACTGTCGGAAATGTCCCAAACACATTGCGGTCATGGATTCCAGTTTAGGGGTCTTGAGACACATCTACAACCTTCCTGCCAGCACTCTTCACCTTTTAATAATGTGTTTTTCTATTCCTTCCATTTGCTTCATGTTTTACATTGGGGCAGTCTACAGGAACAATATTACAGAGTATGCATGCTGAATAGCTTTTACCCAGACCAAAGGTTTCCAAAATATGGACTAGAACCCTAGTCTCAGGAAGATGTAGCAGCATTATTTAAATTTCAATCTATGTTTATTTTTATTTTTAAAGTAATTTACATTAAATGTAGTGTGCTATAACCCACACTTGTTCTTAATGGCACCCTCACAACTCCATGAAATGTAAATCATTTATTATATACTTACCGCATTTCCCCAAAAAATATACAGGATGAAAATAAAATGATGTTCAGATAGCAGAAACTTATAGCCTAGTGAAAATCAGTCCACCGCAACAAGTGTGGGAAGAACCCTAGCGATCTGTCAACCAGGGAAGCCTGTCTGGTGCTGTTGGCTCTGCAGGGCATCTCTTGGTTTGCATTCTTTTGATCCCTACAGTAGCACCTCAGACCCTTGGGGCACTTGCCAGGATCCCCATCAGGCTGAACCATGAGAGTCAGCAGAGAGAACCTGCTGTCACCAGTACCAGCCTGCCACGGCCTCGCTGTCCACCGTGATCCCCCAGGTCCCTCTCTGCATCCGGTGCTAAAGCAGGACAATGTGAGCTGTTCTGATAAGACGACTGGGTCCTGGGAGTGACGAGAGCTAGGCACCGGCGTGGAAACCAGAGAAAAAGAAAGCAATGGCCTCTTGGTGTCACTAACCCTCCCGTAGGCACAGTAGGCTCACATGCACAAAAACTTCACCACCAACAGCAAAAAAAAAACGCCATACATTATGCTGCACAGAAAGATTATTGCTTAGCGTAAGTTATACCCAGAACTTCCTGCTTTATAAATATTTAGCTAATGTGTGCTAAACAAGAGATCTTCACATACCTGGAAAACTGATTTGTGAAACGCCACATTCCCGGGTATCTCTGGGAACTGATTCCACTATATTCCTTGCAAAGTGATTACATTTTTATTCCTCGTAGCCTCTTTCAATGTATTATTCCTACTGTGCATAGTCTGAGTACTACTGCTATGACAATTGCGACTGTTACGTCTCCCCTGTTCCTTTAGTTATTGCTCCCTAATATAAAACGACAGGAAGCCTTCTGGGGCAACAGCGAAGTGCCGCGGCCCGCCAGGTCCCCGCCTCGCTACTTCACCTGACATGTTTGTGCCTCCTCCGTTCTTCGCAGCCTACCAGCCCAGCTGCATCTTTTCTTTCCTTCATATACTTTTGGTTATCCATGTTTATCTTTCCACCCCAATCCTAGTCACAGTCCAAAGCCTTCCCTTTTCATAAGGCATAAAAAGGAAGGCCATATTAATGTGCTGAGTTGTAAAAGGTTCAAGTCAACAGCTTCCAGCAATGCCAGATGAGCTGATAATCCACTACTATTATGGACCATTAGACTATATATACAGCTAATTTTTCTTTGTGCAGTGAAAAGGAAGGTCTGTACTACTGATGTTTAGATAACAAATCATGTCTACGTCTTGTACTCTGAACAACTGTGATGAACACAACAATATGTAATTTATTAATTATTGTAAAAAACAAAACAAAACAAAACCCCAAAGCCTTCCCTTCTTCAGGAGGCTCACTCTGGCTACCTTGAGCTGTAGGCAGACTGTGGAGGGCCGTAGGCTCCTTGAGCCTTTTCAGAGGACTGGCTACAAACTCCACTGCTAACTTCAGTGAGATGAACATTCAGTATCCCTGTAAAGCTTTGCAAAATTACGGAAGGCTATAGGGTCCTGTGACTTACAAAGAGTGCAAGTGGTAGATGTGTGGTGATTACTGGGCTTTAGGGATGCTATTATACTTTCCTTAGTACTTTCATTAAGTCTTGGGCACAGCACACAGTAAACGTTAAGCTCTGCTCCAGTTCAATACCATAGCCAGGGACACCAACATGTGACGAGAGGCAGTTCAAAGGCACCGTGAGTGCACAACACACGCACCACATCAAAAGGTCAATACAAAAATAATGAACCATCAACACATTCCTATATTAACTTCATATTGAGCTGAAGTTTGCATATGAGTTAGACAAAACATTATTAAAATGATTATTGCCTTCTTTTTACTTAATGTATCTTCCAGGAATTTGAAATTAGAAAGTCACTCATATGTTATTTGCTTTGAAGAGCACTGATGCAGAATAATAGATTTCTAATTAATCTGAAAAAACATAAGAATTATATTTATATCCCACAAAGTGTATTTCTATTGTACCTAAATGCTGAGAATATTTTATAATGTTTCTGGGCTGGGAGACTTTCTGTTAGTACCTTATTATATTTTACCCATTTTGAAATGCAAAATACTTCTTGGGCCTAACATTATATTCAAGTAGTGAAGATTATTGCACAGAAGCAAATAAAACATACTTTTCTATCATATGTACTCTGCAGTAAGTACTTCATGATTGTGGGTTTAAAGCGGATACAAGATTATTTTGCTTCATTCACTAAAAAAGATCTATTCATTTGAATGAAAGGATGTTTCAGGCTTAAGAACAGGAAATTTCTGTGATGAATTTTAATTGAGTGACCCGCATATTTTTTAGACTTTGAAACATGAGTAAGAATAAAACCTAACAAATACTTGTTACAGGCTTCAGATGAAATAACTCAATCCTTGAAAACATTGAAAATAAAAATATTAATAGATTTCAGCTTTAAATTGATATGCATAGCAAAAAGCACTTGTGGGCATGCATTATACTTACTTGATATTTTTTCAGGTTTTTCGGCTAAAAAAGAAAATAAATTTTAACTGAAGTAAGTGGAAAAAATAGCATTTATCAATGGACTCCATATAAATATGAGATATCTCTTGAATTTCTTATTATGTGCTTAAATAATATACTTTCGTCCAATATGTGCATATAGTATGAAAGATATAGATTAAGATGGCTATCCTAAATACCACTGTAAACATTATACCTTCTTTGGAAAAGATCTGTACCATATCTATTCTATGAACATTTGCTATAGAATGTTCATAGAATTTGAAGAGCCAAGCTACAAAATATAATTTTTGAAGGATCTTTGTTACATTATTTGCTTTACTATTTGTAGAGTTTCTCTCGTAACCTAAGAATTATACATTTAAAAAATTAACTTATGCTAATAGAAAACATTTTAAGAAAATATGTTTAATCGGATTGCTTATGTTTTTAGTGATAATGTGGCAGAACGTGTCACATACAGTATTCATCGGAAAATAACCTGGCAAAATACTTCACTCAAACATATGTCATTATTTGTTCTTTAAAAACACTAGCATTGATTAGCAAAATGAGGACTTGGGAATAAAGTAAATACTGACAATTCCAGAAGAATTTCTTCTAAACTGAGAAAGCTGGGAAACTCCCAGCCATAAGGCAGAGCCTCTCCTTGGGGCAAGTTATTAGAATATCAATGATGGTCAGAAAATATCATTTCCAAGCTAAGTCAAAGATATTTGATACTCAGAAAGCCAGTGATGATAAGCTCAAGTACCTATGTTATACAGTAACAGTATCACAAAGCTTTTCTGCTGGAGGGTTAAGAATGTAAGTTAACAGACCAAAAGTTGGAGAAAAAGAAGGGCTATAAGGATAACCAATATTTTGGCCCTAGCCCTTCAAGGTCAATAAAGACCCAGGATATAAGAGAACCTGTGCGCTAATATCCTATAACTCAGAGGTGTCCCAAGTTTTCTGGTCAAGGAGATTATAGGACCTCAGAGGAAAGGGATGAATGAACTATAGTGCATCTAAGGAGAGTCACCCAGAGAAAAACATTCTCTCAGGCTT
>PVJA010048982.1:0-13964 GCA_004027025.1 Myocastor coypus
TTCAAGGAAATACAAAATTGTACCCTTTCAAGAATATGGTATTTGGCCCAGTCTCTTATTTTCAAGTACTACTCTTGATAGAATGACAGTAACTGAGTTTACACCAGGAGCAGTACATATCAAAAAGACAAGAGTGACATGTATTCCAAACATAATTTTAGCATTACATTGTGCTATAATCAATATGCTGAACCCCTTGGAGGTTCTTAAGACCAATATCTGATTCATCCTGTGTACGTCAGTGTATGGTTTTGCTATTGATATGTTTTCTGCTTTATCTGCTTCTAGTCGTCTCGTTGCTTAGTCCATAACACATTCAGCTGTGTTATGCCCTTAAGTTCTTGTTTTCTTCTTTGAAGTTCTTATATTAGGGAGACTATATGATATTTACACATATAGGTCTGGTTTATTTCACTAATGAGTATATGTTCAATACACATCCATTTATATATGAAGTC
Organism: Myocastor coypus; assembly: GCA_004027025.1. NCBI lineage: Eukaryota > Metazoa > Chordata > Mammalia > Rodentia > Myocastoridae > Myocastor > Myocastor coypus. Next base: position 459 of record PVJA010048982.1, read on the forward strand.
TTCAAACTTATCACATTTTTTTAACCATTCTTCAAATGATGGACATTTTGGTTGTTTCCAAGATTTGGCTATTACAAATTGGGTTGCTATAAACATAGGTGCACAGATATCACTATGGTATGAAGTTTTCAGTTCTTCTGGGAAAATTCCCAGTAAAAACACTTTTAAAAATTCATCTATTTATGTATTTACTTATTTGGTACAAGGTCTCTATGTAGCTCAGACTCATAGTGATCCTCTCAGGCCCTCATTTTAACTGTATTTAGGTATGCAGTTCAGTGGCACTAAGTACATTCACACCGTTGTATGGCCATCATCACCATCGGTATCCAGAGTGCCTTTCATCCTGTAAAATGAAAACTTTACATCCGTTAAACATTCATTCCCACTCTTTGGCCCTCTAGCATGTGGGAAGCGCTGTACTACTTTCTCATAGAAGTGGAATCCTACATTTGTCCTTTTGTATCTGGCTTATTTTAGCATAATGTTTCTAAGAATGATCCATGTGGTAGCATGTTGAGGAACTCTCTTCTTTTTAAGTGCCCTTGTATGGGTAAACCATGTTTCCTTTATCCACTTGTCCATCTATGAGCCCGTGGCTTGCTCCCACCTTTGGCCACAGTGACCTGTGCTCTGTGAACATGGATGTGTACCAAGGTGACTTTGGGGGAGGAGGAACGGGTCTTGCTGTGTTGCTCAGCCTACTCTCAGACCTCTGGCCCCGGAGCAACCTTCCTGCCTCAGGCATCTGATTAGCAAGCCACGGCGCATGCTCAAGCTGGCTGACTTTGTTACTTTTCTCATTGATGAGACAAAACACCCAACAGCAGAAGTTAAGGAAGGAATCGTTTACTTAGCTCACAGTCTGTAGAGGGTTCAGTCCCTAATCAGCTGCCTCCCAGACAAGGTGGCATTACAGAAACAGTTCATGGCAAGCAGAAGGTAGCAAAAACAACAAAGGACAACCACAGCTCTTTCTATGCCTTATATCTTTATCCAGGCTGCTCAGGGCAAGTAGCACTCACACCCTCAATCCTAGTGCCCTAGGCCCTAGCGTTGTACCTTGACATGATTCTAGCATCACTCACTCTAGAACCAGCCACCTCTGTAAAAGCCCCACCTGTAACCCACATGAGACTCTGGGAGGACATCTACACAAAGCTGTAACATTGACTTTGGAGAGAAGATGGAAGGATCTTAAACACCTCCTGATCCTTAAACGCCTCCACAAGGACAGCCCCCTCCCATCCAGGCCAGCTCCCCAACAAGCTGGAGAGGGAAACTCAAGTTTAAGTTCCTCCATGCTGATTACATTATAGACTTGACTGAGAGTTACTCTGTGAACTTGCCTGGGGGCTCCCCTTGATTGTACAGAGAAGTTCTCCTGGCTTTCCTGGTATAGCTTGAATTCTCACATCCCACACCACTGTGATTCCCTTATCCTTTATCATTTAAAACATTCCTTAGACTGATCCAAATATCTAGCTCTTCCTGATCTTCATATTTCTACCAGGACATTAGGAATTCTTGGTGTTATCTGAAAGCCCCTACATCAGTCTTTTCTCCTCTAAATTTTCACTTCATCCTCTGGCTCTAGTGGAACCAGATTCCCTTGAGGAGCTATTTCCCTCCAGTTCTCTAAAATGGTAACTATTAGTATTTTCCAAACCCTGGATCACAGAGGACCTGCAGCTAGTAGCCTTTCTTCTCTCTCTCTCTCTCTCTCTCTCTCTCTCTCTCTCTCTCTCTTGTCTGAGACAGGGTCTTGCTATGCAGTTCAGGCTGGCCTTGAACTCATTTTTTTGTAGACGAGGCTGGTCTCGAACTCACACCAATCCTCCTGCCTCAGCCTCCCAAGTGCTGGGATTACAGGCATATGTGGCAACCTTCCTTTGTTCATTCTTATGGAATCTTCACTCTCCCTCCAAGAACTCAGTCTCTCTGGATGCCTGCCTTTACAGATGCTACCCATGCCCCTTGCTTGCTTCAGCCACCTGCTGACCTTTTGTTATTTTGGAAGCTTTCTTGCCCTTTGATCTCTGTCCTCTCTCCAGATGCCAAGGGCATTTTAGCTGGCAGCTTCTCCAGGGTTGCTTGGCTAATCTTCTGTCTCCCACCCTCTTCCTCCCCAATCTTCTTTCTGTCCCACCTACCCATGGCCTGGCCACTGCCTCCTTGAGTCTTAGCCAAGGGATAAGATTTGCTACTACCGGTTGTTTCCCAAATTTTGGCTCCAGGAGGCACCTCCTCAGCATGGCTGTCAGCTGGCCCTCCCATTTTCTCCGCCTTCCCTGCCCACCCAGCTGACCTGTAGCCACCTGTCCTCCTATGGCTGCACCAGCTGTGAAAGTGCAGATGTCTACTCCTGCCTGGTAAACAGTACTGCCCCAGCCTCCTCCCTTTCCAAAGGTCATCCTACCAAAGAAGCTTGCTCCTTCCTTTGTGCTCACCCACTAGTTTCTGCACAGCCTCAGACTGTCCCCCACAAGCTGAAAGAGGTGCTCTTATCCATGAATGATGGATAAGAAGAAAAGAATGGACAATGGCATACTGCCTAAGCCTACATCCCCTTCTGGGGCTCTCTGCATTTCTCTGTTTCTTTTTCCAGCAAAGCGCCACCCAAGCGAGCTCCTCCCTTGGCCTCCTCTTCGCTTCCTTAAATTCTCTCCCACCTCTTGCCAGCCTTGCCCCTCCAGCCCCATGCTTCCACCTCTTAGAAACTGTCACCAGCAACACAGGTCTTGTGGGCCCTTCTGGCCGATGTGAACTTCTGTGTAGCATCATCACAGTCATCACTTTTTTTTTTTCTTATTGGTAGAGCTGGGGATAGAACTCAAGACCTTGCATATGCCAGGAAAGTGCACTACTGCTGAGCTACCCTTAGATCCTTAGACCCCTTTTTTAAAAAACAGAGTTGCCCAGGTGAGGCTCAGACTTGGGATCTGCCTGCCTTGACCTCCTGAATAGCCAGAATTACAGGTGCGTACACTATGCCTGAACCTTGCTCTGTCTTAATACTCTGCTTCCGTGACCTCCTGCCTCCCACCTTCCTTCCTGCCACCCAGTGTTTCCTCACCCTCTCCCAGGAAGGGCCACAGGCTGTGGTGTCCCATGCTTTTCTCTTGTCCTCCTGGGCTCCCAGCTCCCATTTCCCCTGCCTGCTCAGCTTCTCCACTTGTGTGTAGAGAGCTTTCTTGTATGACTGGAATGTGGTTCACCCAGCCTTTCAGTGGTCTTGAAAGGTCTGGGGTCCTTCTGAGCCCTTTCTGTCATGGCTGGCTTAGTTCTTCCCTGTGCAGTTGTTGTACAGGGTGTGTGGTACCTCCCCTTGATTTCTCAAATGCCTGCTTATGCTACCACTTCGTGCCATGAGCTGAAGTAGCATGTGGCCCTCACCAGAAGCCAATCAGGTGCCAGGGGCACATGCTTGGCCCTCCAGAACAATGAGCCAAAACAAGGACGTAAGTTTCACAGTAGCAGTAGCAGCAGCAGCAAAAGCAGTGGCTTTGGTGGCTGATTAGGCAACCGCAGGTGGCAGCAGCTACTGCGGTACTGGCAGCAGCAGAAAATCCTGAACACACTCTCCACATATGGGTCAGGACTTTTGATTCCTGTCTTTCATTCCTCAGTCTCCAAGTTCCCTTACCTAACTATTGCAATGGCCTTCTAATCAGCTGTAATCATTAAACTCTTGTCCCTCAAAAGCCACTTTTCTACAGGACTCCAAACAGATTACTTAAAAATTAAATTATGCCACCATGCCCATAATCTCAGTTACTTGAAAGGCTGAGGCAGCAAGATGGTGAGCTTAAATCCAGCTAGGCAATTTAGTAAGACATTGCTTCAAAATAAAAAGGGTTGGGGATAGAGCTCAGTGATAGAGTACCTCTGGGCTTGTTCCTCAGTAATGCAAAAAGTAAAATAAAATTGGGGGGGGGGCTTTCGGGTTAGCTCAGTGGTTTAAGCACCTGCAGGGACAGTCCAGGTCAGGTATAGGGGATGGTGGTTCGATCCCCAGACTCACTTGTGACACAGCCAAAAAATAAAAAAATAAATAAATAAATAAATATATAACTAAATAAAATTCCTTCTCAACTTTAACATAAAATTTACAAAATAAGAATTCAGTATAGATAGGTAGATAGATAGACAGACAGACAGATAGATAGATATTTGTAAATCGAATCATGCTCAGACCCTGCAATTACTCCTGATAAGGCCTGAGAGCTTCTGCTTACCTCTGATCCACCGTCTACCAATGTTGTACCTGGCCTTCTTACTGCCATCCCTATGTCCTGGCCAATAAAATTAGCAGATCCCTGCCACAGGGCCCTTGGACATGCTGTCTGCAGCACACCCGGCTCACTCAACTGTCACAGGTTTTCCCCTTATACCATTCACATACTTCTTCAAATTTAGTCACCAAATCAAAACAGCTTTCTCTGGGAACCCTCCCTAGAATAACATCTGCCCTTACCGTACTCTTTCCACATATGATTCTGCTTTTCTTCCTAGCAATTATCAATATCTGTCATCTTCTGTATTTGTCTGCTTTTTGTCTGTGTCTCCTAACAAAACATGAGTTCCAGGAGGGCATAGTTGAGTTTGTCTTGTTCCCTTGTATGTCCCTAGCATCTGGCAGAGTCCTGAGCATAAATGAGCCCTGGCAAAATTTCTGCGCATGAGTCTTAGGGCTGCTTGGAAAGGCTGGGCTGAAAGTGTGGGGGTGAATAAAACAAACACTAGATTATTGCTTATTCCAAGTCCAAGGAAGCCAGCTATTCTAAACAACAAGATTGTAAAAAGTAGCAAGTGTGGCTTCACCACTGAGCTTTACCCTACCCCCTCACCGTCATTTGTGATTCCTTCTATCAGAGGAGAAGAGTTCTCATGCAACATAGCAACTGAGTATGCTTTACATTAATAAAGTTAACACATAGCTGTGTAAGATTCCCGTTTGTAAATATGGAGGTAAAGATCAAAATGAACTTTGGAAAGACTGGAAAATAGCTAACAAAATATAGGGAAAAGACTAGCAGACTACTGCCCTTTGTTATAAACCATAAATACCATTTAACTTTTTCGTTATAAGCCTGTATTCCTATGGAAGAAAGCAAATATACTAATTAAAACACATATAGGGCCAGTGAGATGGTTCAGTGGTCTAAAGTGCCTGCCTCACTTAGGCAACTGCAGGGACTGTGCTTCTATCCCCAGCACCACATGCTGTGCCAGCCCCACCCCCAGGGCAGGCTAAGCCGGCCATAATAAAAAAATAAATAAAGTAAAATAAAACAAAACATATATAGATATGTATATGAAGATAAACCCCAAATGCATCAAGGATTTAAAATAGAGCAATGAGGGCTAGGACTATAGCTCAGAAATTAGTGTGTATAGGGTCCCTGTCCCCAACACCGAAGGAGAAAACAACAGTGAAAACTCTAGAAGAAAACACTGGCACACTCCTTTATACTCTGAGAATGGATTTTTTTCAGCTTTGACTTAATATCCAAACCCATAAAAGAAAAGATAATTTAAAACTGTACTGTATGGCAAAAACAATCATCTTAACCAAGCATAAAGATAAGTAGCCATCTGGGGAAAAGGTTTGCAATTCATACCTCAGACACGAGTTCTTCAGTGTACAAAAAGCTCTACAATGAAGTTTTGAAATTTTCATTAAGAAATACAGGTAAGGGGCTGTAAAGATAGCTCTGCCATCTAAGCAGGTGCTGGCAAACTCAAGGACCTGGGTTTGATCTGTGGTGCCACATGCCATGCCAGCTCAGAACCTTGGTTGCCCCTGCCAACCACTGAAAATGGGTGTGGTGGGACATGTCAGTAATCCCAATGCTGGGGAGGCTGAGACAGGAGGATTACTGTGAGTTCAAACAGCAGAAGCAAGACTCTGTCTTTAAAATATATACATAGGTCCGGCGGGATGGCTCAGGGGTCTAAAGCGCCTGCTTGGGGAAGCTTGGGCAGCTTCAGGGACGGAGGTTCAATCCCTGGCACCACATGCTGCACCAGCCCTGCCCCCGGGGTGGGCGGAGCCGGCCATGAAAATGAGTGAATGGACAGACAGGGGTTCTGAAATAAGAAAAAAATAATAATAAATAAAATAAAAAAATATTTAAAAAAATAAAATATATACATATATATGTATATATATACACATACATACAGGCAATAGCTATAGAAAAAAAAGTTACACCAAAGGGAAGACAAATAGACATTGGTCTTTTCCCAGTTTTTTTGTTTTTGTTTTTGCTTTGTTTTGTTTTTCTGTCTCTTTGAGACAGGGTCTCACTATGCAGTCCAGGCTGGCCTTAACCTCACTTTTGCAGACCAGGCTGGTCTTGAACTCACAACAATCCTCCTACATCAGCCTCCCAAGTGCTGGGATTACAGACATGCACCACCAAACTCGGTTTAGACATTGGTCTTTTGTTTTGGTTTTTGAGACAGGGGTCTTATCACTATGCAGTTTAGGCTGGCTTTGAATTCAAAATGTAGTCCAGGCTGGCCTTAAGCTTAGAGCAATCCTCATGCCTCAGCCTCCTGAGTGCTGGAATAATAGATGTGCACCATCACACCTGGCCCAAACAGAATTTTTAAAACACATTAAGATTCACTTCTAAGAAAATACAAGTGAAAATTAAAGTCAGATAACTTTTTACTTTTTACCTAACCCCAAGGTCTGATAACTACTTCTGTGGCCTAGCTGAAGGAAAGATACACCTTCGCATTACGCCAGTGAGATTCCATCCCACAGAGGCATCCTTGAGGCTCTACAGCAGGCATCCTTGGGCCCTGCAAGTTCATCTGAATCCTACACACATGAACCTAACTCTGCGCATGTGCATTACTACTTGCATCGAGTAATTACACATTCCTGATTAGGCTGCCATCCATGGGGTAACCCTACATCCTGGCTTGCTTGGAATGGCCAGTTTCAGACCTCTGGCCCAGCACTGGGAAGGAGAGCCCCTCCTTCAGTCTCAAAAGTGTCTTGGTTTGGAACACAGATTATCTTAATCCTTTTTCTGCTGCTATAATAGAGTATTATAGATGGAGTAATTTATAAAGAAAAGACACTGCTCGTGGTTCAGTAGGCTAGGAAGTTCAGTGTTAAAGTGCCTGCATCAGTAGGGGCATCTGTGCATAACTTTCTATGTGGAAGACGGGAAGGCCAAGCAAGCCTGGGGTTCAGAGCAGGGCAGGGTCAAACTTCTCTTTGTTTTCTTTCTTGCTTAGGCAAGCTTAGGCCCACCCACAGAGACTGCAGCTCCATCCCTGGCACCACATGCTGTGCCAGCCCCACCCCCAGGGCAGGCTGAGCCAACCATAATATAGAAGAAGAAGAAGAAGGAGGAGGAGAAGGAGGAGGAGGTGGAGGAGGAAAAGGAGGAGGAGGAGGAGAAAGAAGGAGAAGATGAAGACGAAGACAAAGAAGAAGGAGAAGGAGGAGGAGGAGGAGAGGAAGAAGAAGAAGAAGAAGAAGAAGAAGAAGAAGAAGAAGAAGAAGAAGAAGAAGAAGAAGAAGAAGAAGAAGAAGAAGAAGAAGAAGAAGAAGAAGAAGAAGAAGAAGAAATAAAGACAGGTAGAAAAAATGACAAAGAAAATTAGTTTTGAGGCAACTGTAGTCTTAAGAAAAGTGTAGCTTCAAGACATAATCCAGCACAGTCTACCCAAAGGCCTGTACCTTTCACTTGCTAGTTCGTTCTCTCTCTCTCTCTTTCTTTCTCTCTCTCTCTCTCTCTCTCTCTCTCTCTATCTCTCTTCCTTTCTTTCTCAAGCTCCGTATCCTGAATTCTTTTTGTTTGTTTGGTTTTTGTTTCCTGAGACAAAGTCTTAATAGGACAGCCTGGCCTTGACCTCATTCTATAGCCCAGGCTGGCCTTGAACTCACAATGATCCTCTTGTGTCAACCTCTTGAGTGCTGGGATTATGGCTGAGTACCAAAAGGGAAATGAGGGCCGTGGGCCATCAAGGTAGCTTTCAGACTAAGTACCTGCTTAGGCAAGCATAGGGACCGGGGTTTGATTCCTGGCACCACATGCCATGCTGGCCCTGCCCCCAGGTGTGCTGAGCCAGCCACAGAGTCTGGGAGTGGTGGTTACACAACTGTAACCTGGGGGTGGGGGGGCTGAAAACAGGAGGATCACTATGAGTCCCAACTGTATATTGAGACCTTATACCAATTACATTTTTTAAAAAGGGGAGTGGGCTTGTTTTCATGGTCAGTTCTTCCTCTTCTTCTCTGTCTCCTCCTTTCTTAGAGAGGGTCTTACTGTGTAGTTCATCCTAACCTTGAGTTCACTATGTATCTCGGGATGGCTGCAAATGCACAGCATTTTTACCTCTGCCTCCTGATTGCTGGGACTACAGGTGAGCAAACACTATACCCTACCCATGATCAGTTCTTTTTAACATATTTGTTTGTTTTTTCAGTACTAGGGGTTGGACACAGGATCTTGCATATGCTAGGCAAGTGTGCTACAACTGAGCCATACACACAGGGTTCATGGTCAGTTCTTGATAAAAAGATAAATGTGTGCCTAAATTCCAAGGACTCAGGAGGCTGAGGCAAGATCTCCATGAGTTTGAGACCACCATGGGCTATAATAGTGAGTTCAAGTCCAGGCTAAACTACATAGTGAGACCTTAGGAGTCTGGGAAAGAAAAGAGAGAGAGAGAGAGAGAGAGAGAGAGAGAGAGAGAGAGAGAGAGAGAATAAAGAGAAGTTTGGCCCTGCCCTGCTCTGACCCCCAGGCTTGCTTGGCCTTCCTGTCTTCCACGTAGAAAGGTGTGCACAGACGCCCCTACTGCCCCACTTTGATACTGAACTTCCTAGCCTACTGAACCATGAGCAGTGTCTTTTCTTTATAAATTACTCCATCTATAATACTTTATTATAGCAGCAGAAAAAGGATTAAGATAATCTGTGTTCCAAACCAAGACACTTTTGAGACTGAAGGAGGGGCTCTCCTTCCCAGTGCTGGGCCAGAGGTCTGAAACTGGCCATTCCAAGCAAGCCAGGATGTAGGGTTACCCCATGGATGGCAGCCTAATCAGGAATGTGTAATTACTCGATGCAAGTAGTAATGCACATGTGCAGAGTTAGGTTCATGTGTGTAGGATTCAGATGAACTTTCAGGGCCCAAGGGTGCCTGCTGTAGAGTTCAGTCTGTAGCCCACTGAGCCATATCACCAGCCCCTCTGCCTGTCTGTTTCTTCTATCCTCCTTCATCCATTCTTTGCCTCTTAACTAATCTTGACTGATAGATGAGTGAGCTGAGAAAAAATTACTTTTAGTATCCAGTTTGGGCTTAGTGAGAACATTTTTTCTTTAGAAATCTTCTGATATTTCCTGTAAGCTTTGCACACTAATAGGAAATGGATCTTCCAGTTTCAAAGGAGAAAATGATGATGACCAATTGATGATTAAGAGCCAGCAAATCCGAAGCCTCTCGAACACGGCATTTTCTTGGCAGGCGCACCTTGCTCAGCATCTTCTGACTGAGATTTGCCAAATCCCCAGGCTCTACTTTTGTGCTTTCTCTTGGGAAACAGATTTCCATTGTCTACAGTCTGAGGCACAGAAGAAATCCTCCATGGCCTGGGGACATAAAATTCAGTCTGTTAGGCTGACTCATCTTGGCAAGCTTTGGAGGCCAGAAAATGTTCTTGGACTCAGATGCTGGTTTCCCATAATGCCATATACAACCAGTCCTTGATTCAGAATTTTCTGAACATGTTGAAAGGGACTCTGAGGACCCTGTTACACTGTAGCTTCCAGATGCTTGATATTACACACCCTGTGCTCTATCCTGCCCACCTCTACCTGGGATTTTCCAGTTGGGCTCCCACCATCCCAGCATGAGCCCTGCCCTAGGTATCCGAGCTCCACAGGACAAGTATGTGTACAATGCTCTGATGCTCCTCTCTGGCATGTTGTTTTATTCAGAGATATTTGAGGGGTGAAGTCATTATTTTTATATTAAATAGTGCTTCATATTTTATGAAGGAAATAGAGACCTTAAAAATTCAAAACCACAGGACTCAGTGACGCATGACTTGGGAGGTTGAGGTAGGAGGATCACTGCAAGTTTGAGCCCAGCTTGTAGAACTATATGGTGAGAATTTGTCTCAAAAAAAAAGAGGCCCACACAAAACATGTTCCAGGTTTCCAAAGGAAAAACTTCCAAAAATATTGCAGAGTACATAGCTCCAAACTGTTTGTAAACACCTAAATTTCCTCTGGTTGGGGAAAAAGGTTCAAAACCTTGACTTACAGCATTTTAAACTCATACCCATTACAAATATCCCTAATATGACATAGGATACTAGGGCATGGCAAAACTGGCTAGGGAAGTGGATGTGACCTGTTAATTACAAGATCCGGGAACACAAAGGCCTGCACATGGGCTTTTCAAGAGAAGTTCAGCTGGTTTTCAGCAGTATAGCCTAGACTTGACATCAGCCTGACACAGGGATCCCAGCACTGCCTCTCAGGTTGCATATGTAGCAGTTCTGCCAAATTCACTGAAGATGGGACAGTATAAAAGGACATAGATGTCAAGAAGAGCTTGCTATGGTAGCTTTTCTCATGACAGCCTGCTCTGTTTCCTCCAGGCTGTACTCTCATCTTCCTTTTTCCTCTTTTATTCCATCTAAGCTCACTCTGAAGAGCCAGCTTCTCTCTCTCTCTCTCTCTCTCTCTCTCTCTCTCTTTGCTTTTTCAAATAAATTTTGCCACTGCTTTTTACTCATTTAATTCAATTCTTTGTGTGAGATGAGAACCTGGAATCTAAGGAGAGGTAAGGAGAGGCAAGCAACCCCGACCCAGTAACATTATTTGCCAAGCCACTTTGAAGGAGCTACTGGATAGCAGCACTATGATGCATCTGGTCTTGGCCAGACAAATTTAACCAATTCCTTCATGAAGAAAGGTTTTTATAAAAAGTTACTGGAGAAAGTTGACCTTGTCCATGTAAATAAACCAGAGCCTTGTCCTGCCCAATGGAGTCTACCTTCCCTTCCCACCCTCTAGGAGGTTCCACTGCCTCTGGTGGCATTTGATGGCCTCTACAGTCTCAGTCGCTCCAATGTGTCTGCCCATGGGCTTCAAGCAGGAATTCTATGATGGATAGATGGTGCAGAACACAGCAGGAGACCCGAGAGAGGGTCCATGATCTGCCCACTGTGAAGTCCATGGCTCAGGAGCAAAATACAGACATTAACCCAGAATTGACACAGCTGGATATTTGTACTGTGATAATGAATTCCAAGGGAGAAATGAAGGCTACACAGAGAGATGATACCAGAGGGCACAACTTCTTTAGGGTGAGGTTAATTGAGGTGATGCTCCCCTTTAGGAATTAGTTAATTCCTAAAGCTGAGCTGGTAGGGGCAGGTGGAGGATGGAGACAGGGACGACTCAGCTGCCTACTGCAGGACATGGAGGAGGCCCTTTCAAAGCTTTATGGGAATTCATTGACTAGGTATGATGTTGCAAAGCTGTCTGTAATCCCAGCATTTGGGAAGTTGAGGCAAGAAGATTGCTATAAATTCTAGTCCACCCTGGGCTACACAGTGAGTTTAAGGCCAACCTAGACTACATAGAAAGACTCTGTCTCAAAATCAGAACCCTAGGTTGGTTTCCAATATAGTCTGGGCATTTAGAACAAGAAATCGGGGCTTGCAGGTTAGCTCAGTTGTTTATGTGCCCGCTTGAGCAAACCCAGTCAGGTGCAGGGGACTGCAGTTCGACTTCCAGCTTCGCATGTCTTACCTGACCCACCCTGAAGGCAGCCCGAGCCAGCAAAAAACAAACAAACAAATAAGAAAACAAAATCCTTCTCCTCTTAAGGATTGGAGACATAGCTCAGCAGTCTAAGCACCTGAAAGCAAGTGCAAGGATCTAGGTTTGATCCCCCGTACCTACATAGGCTATGTCAACCCTGAAACTGGAATGTAGTGGTACATACCTATAATCCCAGTGCTGGGGAAGCTGAGACAGGAGGATCATTAGGAGTCTAAACTATATAGTGAGACCTTATGCCAAATAAATAAATAAATAAGTAAATAAATAAATAAATAAAACAAGACACTTTTAGTGAGATACTAAATTGGATGATGGCAGGGAGACTACATCAGTCCATTTTGTGTTGCCAAACTGAAATACCCATGGCTGTGTAACTTACTAAGAAAGACGTTCGTTGATTTATAGTTTTTGAGGTAGAAAGTTCAAACAACAGCACTGGTTATAGCAAGTGCTTCCCTGAGCTGTAACCCACTATGGCAGATGGCATGAGAGTGGAAGTATGCAAAAGAGAGAAGACCACATGATGAAACAAAGTGAGTGAAAGGGACATCCTTGGTCTTCTTTTTAAAATGTATTTGGTAGACCCAAACTGCACCGCTGGGAGCTGAGCCTGCGCGCCCGCCGCGGGTAAGCTCCCTGCACCCCTCTGCCCCACGTCTGCATTCCCGCAACTAACTTCCTGTTCCAGCCCAGACCCAAACCACACCGCTGGGAGCTGAACCTGCGCGCCTGCCGCGGATAAGCTCCCTGCGCCCCTCTGCCCCGCCTCTGCGTTCCCGCGACTAACTTTCTGTTCCAGCCTAGACCCAAACCGCACCGCTGGGAGCTGAGCCTGCGCTCCCTGCGCCCCTCTGCCCCGCCTCTGCGTTCCCGCGACTAACTTCCTGTTCCAGCCCAGACCCAAACCACACCGCTGGGAGCTGAGCCTGCGCGCCTACCAAGGGTAAGCTCCCTGCACCCCTCTGTCCCACCTCTGCGTTCCCGCGACTAACTTCCTGTTCCAGCCCAGACCCAAACCACACCGCTGGGAGCTGAGCCCGCGCACTGGCTGGGTCAGGATTCTTGGCCTGCCTTCCCTTCCCCACCCCCCTTTTTTTTTGAACCCCTCCAGCCCAAGCTCCAGCACCGAACCCATCAAATAGCCCGTTTGGCAACCGTTCTGGTCCACGAGCCTACCAGGATTATTCAATCCCAAAGCTCCACCTCCACCTACAGACCACATCCCCCAGGATTCACAAAAGCTAGCAGCTAGAGCCCCAACACAAGAGTCAGGAACCTCTGTAGAAGAACCACCTTGGAGTCTCCAGACCAAATGCCCATAGACACAGCATAACACCACCAAAGTGCAGAGGTCGCTTCCATACAAAATGATAACAACAAGGAGTAGGAGGCAATCTCAGGACCCATGCCCACCCAAACTAAATACAGAAGACACTATCATGGAAGAAAATGAGAATTATACAGATGAAACCTGTGAATGGGTAGCATCTGAGGCAGACACACAAGTGCAGAAACTTATAGAGCAACTGAGATCAGAGATAACATCTGAAGTAAAAAAAGAAATACATGAAGTGGAAAAACGGCTGGAGAAACGTATGGAGGACATCAGAGCAGAAATAATATCTAAAGTTGACAAAGACATGCCTAAATCAATAGCATTCCAAGTAGGGGAA
>PVJA010048984.1:0-13961 GCA_004027025.1 Myocastor coypus
GGGGACTTCTAGAGTTTGAGACTTGATCCATGATCCCTGGGATTATAGGTTTTAGTACTGATGGGATTATGGGTGGAAGTACTTCTGGGATTATGGGTGTAGCCTAGGGCGGGAGCTAAGGCAGAGAGCCTGAATGTAATATAAAGAGACAGAGAGACAGACTAGAGCTCTAGCTGTTGCTGTCGCTCTGCTGCCGTGTTGGTTGGCTACCTCTGCCACCATTTTGTTGCTGTTCTGCCGCCATGAACTGGATGCTCTCTGCTCTGTTCCACTCAGCCTTGGGCCAGCCGAATATGGACTGAAACCTCCACAAACTGTGAGCTAAATAAACCTTTCCTTCCTTCATTTTTAGTGTTGGGTATTTGTTCCAGCAACGAGCAAAAAGTAACTAAGACATAGCTCCTCCAGCATTTGTTATTAGTTGACTTCCTGATCGTAGCCATTCTTCTGGGGTGAGATAGAATCTCAGTGTTGCTTTAATTAGCATTTTTTGGATGACCAATAGTGTTGAACATTTCTTCATGTATTTTTACATTTGCATTTCCTTATCTGAGAAGTATATAATTCATCTGTGATGCCCAGTTTTTTAAATTGGATCTTTGAATTTTGGGGGCCTGATTTTGTTGAAGTTCTTTATGTTCTAGTTAGAAATCCTCTGAGGGACAGTCAGCTAAAATTTTTTCTCAATTCATGGGTTTCCTTGTCACTCTGTTGGTGATTTCTTTTGACACACAGAAATTTCTCAAAAAGTTCTAATTGTTAATTCTTATTTTTATTTATTTATTTATTTATTTATTTATTTATTTATTTATTTATTTATTTCTTGTTTCAGAACCTTTGTTTGTTTATTCATTCATTTTTATGGCCGGCTCAGCCTGCCCTGAGGGCAGGGCTGGCACAGCATGTGGTGCTGGGGATTGAACCGCGGTCCCTGAAGCCACCCAAGCTTTCCCAAGCAGGGCCTTTAGACCACTGAGCCATCCCACCGGGCCCCAAATTGTTAATTCTTTAAAGTATTTTCTGTGCAGTTTGGTTTTTGTTCATGACCTCTGCCTACCCCTATATTTTCAAGATTCCTATTTACTTTCTCCTCCAGTAGATTTGGTGTTTCAGTTTTAATATTTAAATCTTTTCAGTGTAGTTTGATACATGATGATGGGCATGGTCTAATTTTAGCCTTCAGCATGTGAAAAGCCAATTTTTCCAACACCATTTATTAAAGAGGCTATCTTTCTTCCAATGAATATGTTTGGTCACTTTGTCAAAGATAAGGTAGCTGTGAGTGTATTTGTAGTTGTGTCTGCATCTCCTAATCTGTTCCATTGATCCTCATGTCTGTTTCTTTGCCAGTATGATGCTGATTTTATGACAGTAGCTTTGTAGTATAATTTCAAGTCAGGGGTCATGATACCTACTGACTTCTCTTTGTTACTCAGGATTACATTTGCTATTTTAGGACTCTTTTGCTTTCAGACAAATTTTAGAAGTGTTTTGTTTAGATTTGTGGGGTACATTAATATTTTAATCATGATTGCATTGAATCTGTATAATAATTTTTGGAGTATGGCCATTTTCACAATATTAGTTCTTCTTATTCACCAGAAAGAATACCTTTCCATTTTCTGAAATCCTCTTTGATCTTTTTATTCAGAGTACTATAATTTTCACTGCATCCATCTTTTACTTCTTTTGTTAAAGTGATTCTTAATTTCATTAGTTCAATATTGCTGTGAAAAGTGTGATTTCCCTAATTCCTCTCTCAGTGTGTTTGTTGTTTGTGTACAGAAATGCTATTTTTTCGTGTTAACTTTTATCCTGCCATGCTTCTGAATTTAATTATTGAGTCTACAAGTCTTTTGGTGGAGTTTTGGGGGTAAACATGGTTTTTAGAGGGTTCACTCCATGGTCTGCTGTTCCAAAGCAGGGAGGAAAAGGGTCTGGTACAGGACAGTGTTCAACCATGGCAATCAGGAAGCAGAAAGAGAAGGGAAGGGCCAGGACAAGACATGCCTTTCTGGGCCATGCCCCCAGTGATTTGCTTCCAGGCAGGCCCCATGTCCTAATGCAGGTGGGCATGGCATCCCCATGACCCAGTCACCCTCCAGAAGCTACACATCTGAACACACAAAACTTTTGTCAGGCATCTTAAATCTAACCCATAACAGGTTAGAAACTAGAAGTAGGATTCCCGGGTTGATCAGGTAGACAGATTATGAAATAACATTGTCTCTCATGTTTCTGATCCTGGGGTGAGCAGATTTGCTGACTGCATTTATTCTACACTGTTTTCCCAAGTGTTAGTATTATGAGAATTCTTGAAAGAGAGACAGTGTATTTGTGTCTAGCAACGAGGTAGTTTCATTCAGTATAAAGTCCAATATAGGTTACAGCATTCTCTAGTGCAAAGGGAAGGCAAACGTACTGCTTACTATAAAAGATGTGGGCTCCTAGATCCTACCTGATGGGCTATTCCCCCTCGGCATAGCATGGCTTCTGCAGGTGTCACTTGATCACTTCCATTTGCCCTGTGGGAACTGGGCCTCAGCATCAGCATCAGCATCAGGGCTGCCTTGGGCTGGAGCTGTGAGTGCTAAACTCTTCTCGATCTCTCAGGCAGGAAGCTTGCTTGTGGCCTCCTCTGGTAATTAAGAAATGGTGGCAGGCTAGTTTATAGATCTCAAACATGGCACAGCTTTTGCAGGTGTGAGTATGTAAGAAACTTTTTATTTACAAAGCTACATACCATTTTCCGTGTCTTTGTCTCCTTTTCCAAGTTTTATATGCACAGGGATTTTAGAATTAGCTCATCAATTTCTATAAAAACAAACACTTAGAGTGTGAAGACTGTGTCTGTATAAATTCTATGGATCAACATGTGCAAAGTTGTCATCTGAACACTCTTGGGTTTCTGAAGTCCACCAAGTTCCACTCAGTACGAGCGATTAATATAGTGTCTATATAAGCAGGGTAAATTAGGACGTAGACAGATGCAGAGGAACAACCGACGCCTAACCCAGAGCCAATGGGCATCTACAAACCTCAGAAGAATGCTCGGGACACTACCTTGACTCTGGCCTTGAAGCCTCTGGCATAATGCACACATAGAACTCTGTTTGTTAAGCCACATAGCCTGTGGGACCTTGTTATGGCAGCCCCACAAACTATCATGCCATTCTTAAAGAAAAGAAAGATAAACATATACATTTATAAATCTTTCTCTGATCCCCACAGTAGCCACCTGACTCAAATGTTTCTATGTTCTCTCACTCAGTTTCAAATGCTTTCTCATGTCCCATGGTGTGTGATGCTTCGATGCATGGCTTATTTGGAGCTGGCTTGCTAATTTTCAAACACTTGGAATTTCTCTCTATATCTTGATTTTAATCTGCACTTCATTAATCATTTTCCATGCACTGAGATCTGTGTCAAGGTTTCATGCATGATCTACTTGGGTGGACATGACAACCACCTGAGAACACCCCATCTGCCTCCTCCTGCTATTGGTGCTGTGTTCATAATTAACAACTAGGTTCCACTGGCTCATAGAGTTGGGACTTCTGTTCTGTGTCTTTTCTTGTATTTCACTATGTTCCACCAATTTCTGAGGAGGACATTTTGAAATCTGGAGCTCTGATTATGGGATGTTCTCTTCATTTGTTTATGTCTCTTTTTCATTTTGTAGAGTTTTGAAGCTCTGTTAGGACATGTCTACTCACTTGTGATTTTTAAACCTTCTTAACAAATGGGCTGTGTCCTATAATGAGATGTTCTTCAGCCCTAATGTTCTCTGTCCAGCCTCACTATTTGCATAATAAGTATCTCCCTGTTCACTTACTTTCAGCCAACTTGCAACTATATATTTAAAATTCATCTCTTGCAAGCAGCATATGGTTGGATTTTGCATTTTTTAATTTGTTCTTGAAATCTCTGCCTTTTAACTGGGGTTCCTAATCTGTTAGCATTTAATTTTTATATAGGTAAATTTGATATTATAGTACTACTGTTTTCTGTTTATATGTTTTGAAATTTTATTTTAGTTCTTCCTCTCCTTGACCACATTTTTAGATTATATTACACTTATTTGTCCTTTAGAAATATTTCCTTGCATTGTTGCTTAGTGATTTCTGTAAGAATTACAATGACAAATCCCTCCTACCCTTGATGCCACAGTTCTCATGGATTCTACCCAGGTGTGTTCTGAGCCCTACAATAGAATGCTATGGCTTTTGCTTTAAATAACTGTGTGTCCCAAATAAATGAAGAAGCTGGAGAATCACCATGCCATCATTGTTTGTGATCCTATTCATACCTTTTTGAAGACAGAAGTGTCCCTTGGGAATCACACCCCTTCCAGCCCAAGCAGAACAACTTCGGTTGCTCACCAGAGGGTGGTGTGAGACTTGTGGAAATTAACTCTTGTTTTTCTTTTATTTAAAAATGTCTTCACTTTTAACTTTGTCTTTATTTTAATTATTTTTGGGAGATATAAAAACTTGGTAGACAATATTTTTAATACTGTACTTAACACATTTTATGACACTGCCTTTGGCCCTTCAGAGAAAGTTAATGTTCATCGGAATTGCAATTTCTTTTACTTAAGGTACCATTTTTTTTTCTCTAACTGCTGTTAGAATTGAGGCTGCAAACAGGAGGATCACAACGAGTGCAATCTAGTAGTGAGACCCTGAGCACCCTGTAGCTCCTTCCTTAGAATACCCCCCCCCAAAAAAAAAGAATTTATTTTTGATTTCAACAGTTGACTACAATGGTGTCTCTACATGCCTGTTTCTTTGCATTTATTCATTCTTACTGAGATTCCAGGATCTGTAATTCATTACTTTGTTGTGCTTTATTTTTGGTACCAGGGATCAAACACAGGACCTTGTGTTTGCCAGGCAGGCGCTTATGCTGCTGACCTTGGAATTAGAGGTCCCGGGATCTGTAATCCTTATCTTTTACATATTTGAGGAGGTTTCAGTCGTTATTTCTTTCAAAATTTCTTCTTTCCACTCTCTTGCTCAGATATCAGTTGTGATTGTGTTAGACTTTTCGATATTGTCTCATAGATCCAGCCCCCCTCTCCTTGTTTTAAAAATATTCTTTTTCTTTTTTATTTTTCAGGCTTAGATAATTACCACTGGTTCAATACTCACTGCATTAAAAAATCATTCCCAAGGAAGTTTTATTTCAGATATATTTAGAACTTACAGAATTCATACTCCATTATATTTTATAATTTCTGTTTCTCTCTCCTAAGCCTTGCTGTCTTCGCATGCTGAGAAGTTCTTCATAGTGTTAAATATAATTAAGTAGTTGCGTACCTATCTTCATCCACAAATAATGTCTGGATCACCTCAGGAAATTTGTCACCGGTTCTCATCTTTCACATCTTCCTGCTTCTGCGCATGTTGATCAACATGCTGTATTATGGACAGAGGGTACTGTATGCTGGGAGACTGGATTTGGTTATTTTCCTCCGAGAAGGGGACTTGGCGGCTGTCCTCGCAGGTGCTGAGCTCACTGGGCTCTGGTTGCTACCACCTTTGTCGCCCCTGCATGCAGCTTGAATCTGAGCTGGTTGCTTCCACCGTGGCATGGTCTGGAGTTTGCCTTACACATTCCTGATACAGAAGTCAGCCAGAGACTTGGATAGAATTAGGCACAGAATTTAGGGCTCACTCTTTCTGGCATTTATCACAGTGCTTGTACCCTGCAGGTTCTTATGCTGTGACTGTTTTTATCCTTTTCTTCTGTGCTTAAGCCAGTAAGCTGGGTTTCCTACCCAAATGTCAGCCTCCCCTTAATATTAGCCTTGCTCCCCAGTAGGGCTTTGCTTTTAATTACTCTCTATTGTCACCAAACATTTGTTTTTAAATTTTCTCAGGGAGACTGGACATGTGACACAGACCGGTAGCCCCAGTACTTAGGATCACCAGAAGTCTAAACCCGGACTGGGCTCCATAGTGAGTTCAAGGCCACCTTGAGCTACATGGTGAAAGCCCATTTCAAATTTTTTTCCCTTGAGCAGTGGTTCTCAACCTTTCTAATGCCATGGCCCTGCAATACAGCTCCTCATGTTGCGGTCACCCCCAAACCAAAAAATAATTTTGGTGGCTACTTCAAAACTGTAATTTTGCTACAGTTATGATTTGGAATAAAATAAAATATGTGTTTTCTGATGGCTTTAGGCGACCCCTGCGCTTTGGTTGTTTGAACCCACTGGGGTCACGACCCACAGGTTGAGAACCGCTGCCCTAGAGGTTTCAGTTGTATTCTGTGAGAAATGTTGTCTTATAAGAGCTATTTGGCCGTAGAGTAGGTTCGACTGGAGTTTGATTCTTAGATCTGCAACTTGCTAATATTTTAGACCAATTACTAGTCTCTGAGGCTCTTAGCATCTAAGCCCAGAAAATGAAGATAATAATTATGATGTACACCATATAAAGTTAGCTGGGGTATAGATGTGTTAACCAGAGCACAGCTTCATTAGATGAGGTGGTGTAAAGTACTTTGCAAAATACCAGACAGACAGTAAATCCTCAGTAAGTGGCAGTTGCTCTTAACAATAATTAGCACAGGTGCCTAAGACCATGCAAGACAGAAGGATGGGTCCAGTACAGGAGGAGAAATAGGCCTCTCACTGGAACCAGATGATGCCTACAGAGCGATGGGCTCTGTCCTACCGTGATTTAGACCCAGGCAGTCAATTCCTCTGTGCTGGGTCCTTGCTCAGCCTCAGCTACGATCTGGCCCCTGGTGTCATTGTGGCGTGAATGGGGTTTTCAAGCTGTCACCCTGGGCCTGTCTTTGGGTTCACAATGCTGACATCCCCGGCTTCCCCATCAGCATGCCTGTGGGGCACATCACTGTGCCTTCCAGGCCCACACTGGGTGATTGAGAGACTTCATGTGAGTTGCAAAGCACAGAACCACCCAAGGGTGCCTGGACCTGTGCTGGAGGGTGGATGAAGTCATGCACATCAATCTTCATACTGCAGGGGGTGGGGGTGTGTCTGGGCTTCCCCATCCGTGTGAAATGGGAAGTCAAAGCAGTATGACAGCATCCAGTTGTCACCAAACTGTGACTATGGTACCATGCCCAGCCCTCATGCCACTCCCTTCCTCTGTGACTATGGCTCTAGCTCTCGTGGCTTCATCAGCACTTTCTCCATAGCCTCTGATTTCCCTTGCTAGGGGCCTCTTCTTGATCCCCTGAAGGGGGAACACTATGGTGAACACCCCCAGGAGGAACCCCCTCACCCACAAAGCTCCAGCACCACAGAGCCAAGTTCCCAGACTCCTGGACATGGTCCTCCAGGTCTTCCCAGCCTGCTCATCTCCTGGTTGACTGACAGTCTGGCTGTCTGTCTATGCAAGTCCCCATTAACATCATGTCTCCCTGTTTCATCTTCATGTAAAGCGATTCTGTTGCTGTTATTTCTTCACTACGCTGCTGTGACGTATGAGTCACTCAATAATGGCTGTTCACAAAGAAAATAAGCACCTCCATACCAAATAAATGAACCTTTTATTTATAAGACCTATTGCCATTCCAGGATTCTTTTTAAAAAAAATGTTCAATTCACTGTCTTGCTGTGTAGCTCAAGCTCACCTTGAACTCATTGCATAGCCCATGTTGGCCTTGAACTCCCAGTGATCCTCATGCCTCAGCCTCTCGAGTGTTGGGATTACAAGCATGCCCCACCCCATCTGGCTTGTCCAGAAATATTAAAGTGTGAGAAAGTTGCACATCTAGGCATTAAAAATATGTCAAGAAAAGAGCAGAAAGCGCAGAGAAAAGGGGCTCAGTCCTGATTGGCTTTAAGACTTCTTCTTGGCCACCTAAGCTCCTCTTCTGGAGCTCTCAGCTATGCAGCCCTGTCTGGCCTACACGACTTTCTGCATTGCTCCTTTGTACCAAAGTCAAATTTTATAGGATGCAGGAGCAAATTTCTTCCAAGCTTGCTGGGCCCAAATATAGCCCAAGTGGTGTTTCTCTGAGTTATGTTGTGTATGGATATTTTAAGGAGAACCTACTTCTGTAAGCAGGACCAAAGCAGTGGATGTGTCTACATCCAGGAAGGGTGATGGGGACAGGTGGCCACCTCTTTGCATCCCAGAAGGCCATTTTCTCTCTCCTGGGATCACAGCTGTGACTCTCTTGCCTCAGGTAAACTAGTCCTCTCTGGCTCGCAGGCTCACTCGTTCTTGTCACCACTTTGGCCTCTAAATACTTCACTCAGACTCTGACTTTGCGTTCAGCAGCCACTGATCTCAATTTGATAAAGGGAAGAAACTGGAATGACCTGAAGAAGTGAGGCTAATTGGCATTTCCAAGAGACGTTCTCATGAGAGAGGAGCAAACAGGGTCTGGGGAGGGAGGATGGGGGTGGCTTTGTCTCCAGAGCTGTCACCCCTTCTGGGGCCTTTGCCCTGCCAAGCTTCATTCTTGGGACAGTGCCCTCCAGAACATGATGCAGCAGGGCTTGGCAGTGGGGTCATGGCCGGTTTGAACTAAATGCCCTTCTGAGTCCCTCCAGGTCCTTCACTCCGTTTCATCTGGAGCTAATCCTCCAAGGGTCGTTTTCCAACATCAGTGGATAAGAAGTCCCTCCCAAAGGGAAAAGGACTCAGTGGCAGAATTTAATCAAGTGTTGCATGAAGCCTAATTCTTCCTAAAACCCTGGACACTTTTTCCCAAAGTCTGGACACTGGGAAGGACACTGCACTCCTTGGTCTCCTCCTCGCTTGGGGGTTGGGGCCTGCAAGCCGTACTCATGCTTTGTAAATAAAGAATACTTTTGTGACAGTTTAATGGGTTTGGGGAAAATAATTGCTTCTTTTTCTTTAAAAGTGGCATTTCCTATCGTGTCTTACTATGGTGAACTGCAATGGGGGATTTTCTAGAGATAAGATCCATGCAAGTGAGACTAAAATAAACACAAAGATAATCTTGTTCCATTTCTGGGCTTAGGCTGTCTCCCTGGGAGCAGCAGATCCACTGCACAGATGAACCAAATGCCAGGCCAGAGCGTCCAGAGGGAGGAGATGGAGCAGTGCGAGGCCGGTGGGGAAGCAGCCTGCCTGCTCAGCGAAGCCTCCCCATCTCAGCCGTGCAGACAGGCTCCTCCAAGGCCTTCACTCTTATTTTGCATTCGGGCTTGAATATCTGCTCTCTTGTTTTTGCTTCCTCCGTGCATACAGATGTGTTCAGCATCTGGGTGAACCTGAAGGGAGTGTGGATCCAAGCCAGGCATGGTGATGCCTGCCTATAACCCCAGCACGTGGGAGGCTGAGGCAAAAGGCTGCTGCTCTATCCAGGTGGCCAAGAGAACTCTTTCTTAGGAGGGTGGCTTAAGAGGGACCTGAAGAAGCCAGGCTGTAGTGTAGACATCTGGGCAAAGAGATTCAGGCCAAGGCACCAACATCCGTGAAGGTTCAAGGCTGGTGGGGGCACTTGTTACCACTGGTAATGGAAGGAAGACACTTCACATCAGGGTAGGATGCACGTTATGGTTTACATCTAAAACAGTACCCCAAAGCTTCAAGTGCTCAGTAGCCGAGCTTTGGGGAGAGATTGGATGGCAGCATGCCGCACTTCTTGGTGGATTAGTCTCTTGATGTGTTCATGGCTGAAGCTTGTGCTAAAAGACCTGGCCCTGTGTGGGAGGTGTGGCCCCACTGGGAAGGCATGGCCTTGTGTGGGAGGCGTGGCCCTGTTGGGAAAGTGTGGCCCCGATGTGGCATGGCCCAGTGGGGGAGGCAGTCACTGGCTACAGGGATGTATGTTCAGGGAGGAGCTCTTGATCTCTCTGTCTCCCCTCTGTTTCCTGGTTTTCATGCGTCGTCAGGTAGCTTTCCTTCCCCAGCCTGTTCCTCCGTCGTGGCCTTGCCTTGCTGCTGCTCACCATGACCTGAACCCTCAGAACCCACAAGTCAGTTAAATTGCAGGTATCAGGTGTTTTTGTCTCAGGGACAGGGAGTGACTAACACACTGACAGCTGGGGACAGAAATAGAAGATATTTGGCTCCCAGTGCTGTCAAGGATAGAGCAAATTTCTGCTCTTTTCCTCCTTAGAATCAACCCAGTGGTCTCTGAAGTCCATCAAATCGCTCCCTCTGTTCTCCTGTCTTCAACTTCTTTCTCAGCTGTCCGGGAGCCAGTTCCCTGAGAGCATTCCAACTTGTTCCATGCCTTCTCCCTTGTAAGGAAGCAGAAACTCCTCCCATTCCTCAGTAACTGGTGAGTTGATTCTTACTTCTTTTCACTGCTGTGCTTCCAAATAGTTTGTATTTGCTCTGCCTGCCTCAAGAAGCTATTGCTCCACTTTACCCTGGCCACGCTATTAAACCATTGCCACCAACCTCAGTCTTGACCTTCGTGTTGCTGTGCTCGAAGTACCGTGGGTCTCAGAAACCTGTGGTCTCTATGTCCACCCAGAGACTCCTCATCCTTCTTTCCCCCTGCTTTGTGGCCCCCCAACTACTTGCTTCCCCATCAGACCACTAAGCCTGACTGCTGACTTCCTTTCCCTCTTCAACTCTTTCATGGGAAGCAGCATCCTGACTCTCTGCCCTACTTACCCTTGTGGCTTTCTTAGCAGCACTCTAACACACCAGCTTCCTCTGCTACTTTTCTGTGGATGTCGCAAAAAAGAGCTTTTGTTTCTGACCACAGTCTCACTCTATCTCTCAGAATTCCTCTGAGCATAGTATTAGTCTGCATTGAAATACTCAAGGCTGGGT
This sequence comes from Myocastor coypus, assembly GCA_004027025.1. Classification (NCBI taxonomy): domain Eukaryota; kingdom Metazoa; phylum Chordata; class Mammalia; order Rodentia; family Myocastoridae; genus Myocastor; species Myocastor coypus. The sequence continues at coordinate 10,746 of PVJA010048984.1, forward strand.
ACCTTATAAAGAAGAAAGTCACCTCTGACTCAGGATATTGGGCCAAAATCGAGGACCAACACCCCTCAATAGGCTTCTTGCCGCTGGCTGCTAGAGTCCTCATGATTCAGGGCTCACCCAGCAAGAGACAGAGTGGACGAGTGTATCTGTAACCTCGGGCTCTCTTTTCTCATCTAGCCTTGAAGATTCAGGATGACCTCATCTGACCCTAATCACCCTCAAAGGCTCCACCTCTAAACATCATACTTAGTGATGCTTCCACCCTCTTAATGCACAGTGCAGATTATAGTTTGACTCATGGCCCTCAGGGAACACTAAACCATGTTTCAACCTGAGAAGGTGATTTTGTACTAGTTAAAGTGGGATAACAAGCATAGTCAAATATAGACATATGCAAACATATCCTGCAACAAACACATCCAAATCTCAGCATGTTAGTGGAGTAGAAGTTATTTTTTGCTCATGAACAACCTACGGTTGCTCCATGGTTGACTGCAATGAATGACTGGAGGTGAGGCACTTTGTTCTGTGCATCCTGCCAGGTCTGGAGGTTGTTGGGAGCTCTTCGTTCTTTAACAGGTGGTCACTGGGCGTGGGCACCCAGTAGGAGATGCTAGAGAGCCTGGGAGGTGGTATGGGAAGCCCCTTCCAGGAAAGGAGTACACTATTTTCACTTGTGTTGAGTACAACCTAATCATTTGCTGCCACAAATGCAGTGAGGACTGGGAGAGGAGGCTGGGCTCTGTGCCCAGCAGGAGAGATGATACCATCAACATTCCCCTCACACCTCAAGCTAAACAGGGGCTCGAGCTACGCTGATCATTTATTTCTTCCCTCAGATTTTCCTTTGCTAGCAGTTTTCATCTTAGTCATTGGCAGAGCAACTCAGGGATGGGTTCCAGAAACCCAGCTCCTCCTTTCCTCCCCACATAAACTCATTTTCAATACCTAATCAATGGACTCCCTCCCCTCAGCCACCTATGGAATCCATGTTGGTCCCCACTCCATGTTCACTGCTTCTGCTCAAAGGAAGGTCCTTACCATTTATTGCTGAGTTGCTATACTCACCTGCCACTGTCTCCCCCCACTTGCTTTGGGCCACTGCTTATGTTAATGCAATCATTTTAAGGTAGGGGAGATCTTTTGAAATGGAAAATCTAATAACACTACTTTTTATGTCACATTCTCAGGGTTTCCAAGTAAATATGACAATTTTTGCTTATATCTCAGCTTGTATAGAATTCATGATAGACTTGAGGGCAACATCCGGAGCCATTTTGCAGAGATACTGAGGTAAGGATCTTGGCAAGTTGTCCAGAACAGCGCTGCAGTGTCAAATGTCAAATGCCAATCCTGAGTCCCACTTCTGCTATTTAGGAGAAAATCCCTTCCAAATGGGGCCCTTACAAATGAGATCTAGAAAAAGCTGAAAAATAACAACCAGTGGGGAAAAGTGAACAAAACCAGGCAAATTTTGGGAGGCACAGAAATTTGGAAGAAATGACCAATCAAGGGTAAGAGAGTATTTTTACTTCTTTGCCACAATGCAGGAAAGTCAAAATCCCCCCACAGAAAAAAACAAACCTTAAATTATTTTGACCCAGTGAATAAAAAGCTCTAGAGAATGAGAGATACCTGAGGAGAAAAAGCCTCCAAGAGAAATTCAGATTCTGTGTACAATCTCTGTCTGAGTCTCAGACTGAACTTTGTGAGAATAGGGCAGCCTGAACTTGTATGTGACAGTTTTCAGCCACACAATAACCAATTTAACTGCCCTCTAAAAGAAAAAGTAAAGGTTCTTTCAGGAATCTAACAAAATCTGGAGTCTCCACAACAAAAATAATGCAACAACCAGCATACAATAAAAAGTTTCTCAACATTCAAAGCACCAAGAAAATACGAGGTCCAATCTTAAGAAATGAATTAATCCAATAAATGACAATCCCAAGAAGACCTGTGTTTTATAGTTATCGACAAAGACTTTAACTTTTGCAACTAAATAAAGGAAAGAAAAATGCACTCGATAGAAATGAAAATATAGAAAATCTTAACGGATACATTAACAATATAATATTAATCAAAATGGAAATTTTAAAATGCAAATGGTCTGAAATAAATGTAATCTGAAATGAACTTATTCACTAGATGGACTTAAGAACAAAATGGAGGTAACAGAATGGAAGTGAATTTGAAAATGATTCAATAAAAATTATCTACCTTGGGAAAGAGAAATGTGTTAAAAAGAAGACACAAACAGAAATACATAGATTTTAAGAAAAATATCACAAGGCCTGACATTTGGATAACTAAAATCTCAGAAGAAGAAGAGGAGGAATGGCACAGAAGATATTTCAAAAGATAACAGTTGAGTGATGTTATGGTTTATGTCTAGTTGTCCCCCCAAAGCCTCATGGAGTCATTGGGCGGGGACTGCTAGAGTTTGAGACTTGATCCATGATCCCTGGGATTATAGGTTTTAGTACTGATGAGATTATGGGTGGAAGTACTTCCGGGATTATGGGTGTAGTCTAGGGCGGGAGCTAAGGCGGAGAGCCTGGATATAATATAAAGAGAGACAGAGAGACAGACTAGAGCTCGAGCTGGTGCTGCTGCTCTGCTGCCCTGTTTGGTTGGCTGCCTCTGCCACCATTTTGTTGCTGTTCCGCCGCCATGAACTGGATGCTCTCCGCCCTGCTCCACTCAGCCTTGGGCCAGCCGAATATGGACTGAAACTTCCACAAACTGTGAGCTAAATAAACCTTTTCTTCCTTCATCTTGAGTGTCGGGTATTTGTCTCAGCAACGATTAAAAAGTAACTAAGACAAGTGACTAACATAAATTTATGGATCAAGAAGTTCAGTAAACACAGATAGGACAAATAAAATAAAAATTGCATTTAGATAGCTAATAATCCAACTATAGAAAAGAAAACAAAGAGAAAATCTTCCTTGCCAGAGAAAAAGATGACACATTATGGACGTGGGAACATATTTTACTAAGTCACACAATTTTTAATCAGCAAGCATGGAAACCAGAAGGCAGTGGAAGAACATTTTCAAAGCATGAGAAGAAAAGGAATCTGTCCATCCAGAATTCTATACCCAGAAAAATATCCTTCAATGCTGTAGAGAAAATGAAGACATTTGCAGAGGATGACAAGCAAAGCAAACTGACTTTTACCAGATCCACAGCACAGGAAATGTTAAATAGTGGTCT
>PVJA010048985.1:0-13933 GCA_004027025.1 Myocastor coypus
CCCATCCCCTAGAATAGTACAGATTTTTATGGTTCTGATTCTAGTTTTCTTACTGTATCATCAGTGTCGGAAATCTGTTCCTTCAGCTGGCTGCACTGCTCTGGATATTTTTTTTTTTTTTTTTTCAGGACCGCAGATTGAACTCATGCCCTTGCACTTGCCAGGCAAATACATATTCTACTGAGCTATCTCCCCAGCCCCACTGCTCTGGATTTTTTTTTTTTTTTTGTCTTTTTGAGACAGGGTCTCACTATGCAATTGAGGCTGGCCTTGAGCTCACTTTTGTAGCCCAGGCTGGTCTCAAACTCACACCGATCTTCCTGCCTCAGCCTCCCGAGTGCTGGGATTACAGGTGTGCGCCACCACGCCCGGCTCTGGATTTAAATAAATGCCTTTTCTTCCTGGTTTCATTGTACCTTCTGGATCCATCCAATATTGTGGAATAGCAACTAGAGCTTTCTCTTTAAAGTCTCAAACACTGCCAAAGCTCATTTCCCAGTCTGAATCACGTTATCATCTCTACTGCAGCTGCTCTGCTTAGAAGATGAGAGCTCTCACAGCTTTTCCAGTCTTTTACTTCTCTGCAGGTTTTCTGAAGCGACTTGCTTTTTCCTCTTTAACTTCCTCCATCCAACTTCACTCTGAGAATCCCTGCCTCAAGAGCTTTGAAGAAACAGGTTCCTTTGGCTTAGGCCTCAGTCAGCTGCTGAAGTCAACAGCTTCCTGCAACTATGCACGGTGGAGTCGGAGTCATTAAACCTAGCTACGTTTTGTCTCAGCTGTCACCTCCCCGGGAGCTCTCTGCAAGGAGTAGCTGGAGTCTAAATGTGGTGCTAGAGAATCTCTCCAGAGCGCAGGATCCTCAAACATGGGAGGAGCAGAAGAAACTGTTGCTGACGGCAGCTGTCCACTCTTAAATCTGAATCCCTTGCCTCTCTGTCCTAGCATCAGAGATGTGCCGCCGAGTGCCTGCTGAGACTCTTGGCTCTGAGTGAGCCTGAGCAAATGTTTGTGAATGTGGGAACATGGGAAGAAATAGGTGGATTTGCTTCTGTTACTGTGACAAAATATCAAAGCTAAATTTAAAAGGAGGAACGCTTACTTTGGCTCACATTTCAGCGAATTCAGTCCATGGTAACTTGGCCCTGCTGCTTTGGCCTGTGGGTGCGCGGTGTGTGGTGAAGTGGTGTGTGGTAGAGGCAAATGTTCACCTCAGGGCAGCTGAGGGAGCAGGGAAGGGGGGGCCAGAGTCTCCACATCCCCCTCTAGGCCATACTCTCAATGACTTCACTTCTTTCCTCTAAGCCCTGCCTCTTAAAAGTTCTGCCTTCTCTGCTTGGCAACCAGAGGGCTAGTTTGGCCCTTGGAGATATAGATAGGAATAAGCAAGGCACACCCAGAGAACCACCAGCTGGATCTGGAACATAGCGCAGCCTGGGGACAGTGACGTTTCCTGCTTTAGCTTCATTGAAGCCAGTCTGACTCACTCTAGGAAATCACCGGCCCCTGCTCTCTGCCTGGGTGAGCTCAGCTGAAGAGCAGCCAGACACCGACTGCCTTGGGGGGAGCGAGGAGAGCTGGGCCAAGGCCTGGATGACCAGTGTCCATGGAAGACCCTGGCTCTGTAAGGCCAGCAGGCTCCTGGCCTGGAGCATCCAGAACATCCAGCTGCAGGCTCTTCTCTCAGTGCATGTAACCCCAAGATGGAGGCGCATACATAGAATACAGCTGTAGTACTGGGGACATGTATATTAAAAATGATTTGTGATTTGCTGGAAATGAAGGTTTAACTGGGCATCTTACATTTTCATTTGCAAAATCTGAGGACCCTACCCTAACCTGGTCCTATGTTATGGCTTGAATCTAGATCCCCCAAAGTGTCATGGGCTCATAGATGGAGCTTTTCAGAGGTGGCTGGATCTAGTGTGTGAAGCTGGGATGAAGGGTGTGTGGCAGCTAAATGAGTTGAACCTAAAAAAAAAAATAAATAAATAAAATAAAATAAATTAGTTGAACCTAGTGCTGGATGTGGGTTGTGGGAAGGCCTGGCTGTGGGTGGCAACACTCAACATGCTCGAAGCCTGGATAGACTGAAAGGGAAGGGGAGGGGCTGGGGAGATAGCTCCGTGGCACAAGTGCCTGCCTGGCAAGTGCAAGGTCATGAGTTTGAACCCCAGTCCCGCAAAAAAAAAAAAAAAAAAAAAAGGGAGGCTTGTGCTTGGCTGTCTCCTGCCTGCTCTGCCACACATGATCTCCTTTGCAGTGCCCCTTTGCTACTCATCCAGCCAACTTTGGACTGAAATGTCTACAAATTCTGAGATGACAAAAGCTTTCCTTCTTTCACTTGGAGGGTGTTGAGTATTTTGTCTCAGAATAAGAAAAGCAACTAAGACACCAATGATGTCTAGCTGGGCAGATCTCCATGGGCCACACCCATCACCACTGTCAAACAACCCAGCTGCACTTGCCAGGAGGGAAGCCTGTGGCCACACAACTCTTAGGGATTGTCAACAGTCAGGGTCAGTTCTTGGGCAGGCTCAGAGTGGTTGGCCCACAAAATATGAAAGGAGGGGCTGGAGAGATAGTTCCATGGCACAAGTGCCTGCTTGGCAAGTGCCAGGTTGTGAGTTCAAACCCCGATCCTGCCAAAAAAAAAAAAAAAGGATCCTCACAGCAAGGCAGCCAGTGGGGCAGAAGCTTTCTGGATGACTCCAGCCCCCTAGCTTGGCCCATACATTGCAGGACCCACTTCTTTCCTTTTCATGCCTGTCATCTGGAGTATCTGACGGCCTTTACCTGAAATCCAGTGCTACCGCAGCTGGTCTCATCCTGGTGGTGGGCCCGAGGAGGCCTGGCTGCCCCTGAGCCTCAGTTCCTTGTCTGCAGAAAGGGGCTCTCTCCAGGAGGGCACAGGGAAGAGTAACCCAATGCCAGGCTTGTATCCAGTCTGGGCCAGCTTAGCCTCTCCACCCACGCCCATTTCTTCCATGCTAATTTTTGTTATTTTTTAAAATTGTGAAAAAAAAATAAATAAAATTGTGGTTAAAATGTACTTAAAATGAAAGCCGGGCATGGTGGCGCATGCCTGTAATCCCGGGAGGCTGAGGCAGGAGGATCGGTGTGAGTTTGAGACCAGCCTGGGTTACAAAAGTGAGCTCAAGGCCAGCCTGAACTGCACAGTGAGACCCTGTCTCAAAAAGACAAAAAAAAAAAAAAAAAAAAAAAAGTACTTAAAATGTAATTCCCAGGCCAGCCAGGCAGCTCAGCAGACTAAAGCACCTGTGTATGCAGGCACAGGGACTGGCGTTCCATCTCCGGTGGGCCATGTCAGCCCTACCCTCAAGGCGTGCTGAAAAGGTAACAGACTGGATGTGGTGGCACACACCTGTAATCCTAGCACTTGGGAGACTGAAAACAGGAAGATCACTGCAAGTTCAATCTGTGTAGTGAGACCCTAGATTTAAATACATAAAAAAAATTCCCATCTTGACCATCTTTAAGTGTTCACCTCAAGCCGGGCGTGGTGGTGCACGCCTGTAATCCCAGCACTCGGGAAGCTGAGGCAGGAGGATTGATGTGAGTTCAAGACCAGCCTGTGCTACAAAAGTGAGCTCAAGGCCAGCCTCAACTGCATAGCAAGACCCTGTCTCAAAAAGACAAAAAAAAAAGTGTTCACCTCAGTGCATTCATATTAATGTGTACCCATCACCACTATTTACCCTGAGGAGACACTGCCCTCATTAGCCACTAATCCTTCGTGTCCTTCCCATTCCACTTTCCATCTCTGTAAGTTGGTAGGCCCTTCCTGTAAGAATTATCCACTATTTGTCCTTCTTTGTCTAGCTTATTTCACTTAGTATCACAAGATTCACCCATGTCTCAGCATGTGTTGGAATTCTCCTCCTTTCAAGGCTGAATAATATTCCATAGCCCATATATAGTCAGTCCATAGCTTACGTACACATTCATTCCTCTATGGACAATTGGGTTGCTTCTACTCCTGGTAATTGTGAATAATGCCATCATGCACATGGGTGTGTAAATGCCTCTTTAAGAGTCTATTTTTGGGTCAGGAGATAGCTCAGTAGCACAAGTGCCTGCCCAGCAAGTGTGAAGTCCTCGGAGTTTGACCCCCACTACCAAAAAAAAAGGCTGTTTTGTGTCCTTAGGGTCTGTTCTCAGAAGTAGGACTGCTGGATCACATGGTCATTATGTTTAATACTTTTACGTATGATCACACAGTCTACTGGCTCTGTACAGGCCTCTCAGCACTGCGCAAGGCCTCCTGTGTCTCCCTCCCTAGTAGGTACGCACTTGCTCTTCCATTCTTTTGTGAGCTGCTACTGTGTGAGGTGGCTTTGCTTCTGCCTTAGTTATATTCATTTTTGAGACACACAAAGGAAGAAAGGTTTGTTCAGCTCTCAGCTTATAGAGGTTTCTGTGCACAGCCCGCTGGCCCCAGTACAGGTGAGTGTGGCAGAGGAAAAGTACTTTCTGCACACGGATCCCACCTGACAAGGCAGCTCTGAACTCATTGGTGGGTTGGCGCTCTGACGTCACCACTCCTTGCGGTCAGACCACCAACCTTCAGGGCAGGCGTTCTGGCTGCTCTTCCTGTGGAGGCGATTCTGTCTTGAGCCTTTCTCCCCTCCCCTGCCTTCTGGCTCCTAGGGAAGTTTGGGCCCAGCAACGCTTAGGGACGCTGTGGAGCCAGGACTGCCTCTTGGACAAGCTCAGAGCTGGCCCTTCCAGTGCAGTGGGGAGGGACCTGGAAGCGCAGCATTGTTCTCTGACACCCGACACCCGGCATTCAGAGCCTTGTGGCTGTCCCTGCTGGGCCTCCTGGTTAACACCAGGCAGCCCCAACTAGGCCGAGCATGGTCACAAGTCCTGTGCCCAGAGCCTGGGTCCTTCCTTGCTGCTCTTGCTTCCTTTCAAGCAGCTCCCTTCCCGCTACCAAGGGGCTTCTCTCCTTAGAGCAGAGTGCAGCATTCTCAGCCCCACCCAAAGACAGAGCAGAAGACTGCATGAAGTTGCACCCTGAGGGGCCACCTCCCAAAGTTCCAAGCCACGTCCAGGGAAGATGGAGCCTCCCACTGACACAACAACATAGGCAGGAGAGCTCCAGTGATGATAGGGGTGCACACTAGGAACAGGAAATGTAAGCTCTGGAGAGGGTGAGAACCAGACTGAGGATCCAGGCCCACTGCTGCTCCAACAGGGGCCCAATTCCAATGGTAGCTCAGTAAGCACAGAGCTGAGGTGTGTGACCTCAGACAGGTCCTTCGCCTGTTGAGTTGCTTCTGTCAATAATGCTGAGCCCCAGGATTACATATGGTTTTAGCCCTGGGACCCCACCCATCTGACCCCCTTATGCAGCAGCAGACCTCCTTCCTTTGCAGGCCACACTGCTGATTCCCCCAGCTGTAGGAAAACCCCCAGTCTAAAGGACAGCACCTTCCTTTTCCCGAGGCAGCTGCGTGCCCTGAAGGAAACGCCCCTCCATCCTTCCTTTGTGTTGGGTTCCACAGTTTCCTTCCAGGATCCCCCACCCTCCCTCCAGAAATTCCCCTACAGTTGCCAAGCCTGGTAATAAGAAAAGCCATTTCCAGAAAGAGTCCAACACATTGAGAGACGGGCAACGCCTCTCCTGCACCTCTACACAGTCGCAGGCCACCTGGGCCATGTGCCTATCACAGCATGCTTTTTTTTTTTTTTTTTTTTTTTTTTTGTCTTTTTGAGACAGGGTCTCGCTATGCAATTGAGGCTGGCCTTGAGCTCACTTTTGTAGCCCAGGCTGGTCTCGAACTTGCACCAATCCTCCTGCCTCAGCCTCATGAGTGCTGGGATTACAGGCATGCGCCATCACGCCCAGCTTTATCAGCATGCCTTCTGCAGCACCCTGACGAGTAGACATCTGCCTAGCTGCTATTGCTCAGGACATTGAAACCATGGCCTGGGCTAGGACAACGAAGGGGGAAGGCGGACCTCTAGGTGGGCTGTGCACTGGAGCCTGGAGATGCAGGAGCTGTGCTGTGAGCATCCAAGCAGCAGTTCTTTCTGGACCACTGAGTAGCTGCCAGAGTGGAGCTGGGTGCAAATGAGGCTCCTATCAGGGGCACTGTGGCCACTGCAGCTCCCTTTCCTGCTTCCTCCCTTGCTCACAGAGAAAAGCCTCAAAAGGGGGCTTCAAAGGCACAGAAGTACAGTGAGGGGTGGCCCTGGTATTGAGCCTGCCTCACATGCACAAGGTCCTGGGATCTAGCACCAGCTTCACATTGCAGGAGATTGAGCACGATCATGGGCACAAGGCCAGCAGCACAGAACAGGGGAATGACAGTGGGGCTCATAGAAGGGCCCGTCCACTTACCCTACCCAGCCAAGTTCAGTGACAGTGGGAAAGTGCAAACCCAATTTTCCACCTTCTATTCCAGGAGGGGTATCCACAAGCCAACGCTACTGCAGGACTCAAGGTAGAGTGGCCGTGGCTCCCTCTGGGACCTCCCTCTTTCCTGATAGCAGCTGGGTCCTCAGGCCACTTTCCAGTACAACTTCCTCTTCCACAGTTCCCCAGGTAGCTTCTGAGACAAGCTCCCCAAGACCTGGTTCCCCCCAGTGCCCCACCTCTATTCTCTCTGCCCAGCTAATACAGGGGTAAATGAAACATCCAGCCTTCTAGACGTCTGAAATGCTAAGTTTGTGTTCTCTAAAACTGAGGAATGAACTCTAGAAACAACAGAGCTTAAGGGGAGGAAAAATTTGAGTGAAAGAAAGTTTCTAAGAGGGACAGAAGGGGGAGCCGAGAAAATTGGTGGGCTGCCCACCAATCCCACTTCTCAAAGGTGTTTTATTCAGCAAAGCCACAAGGAGAGGCAGGCTGAAGGTGGGACAGAACTATAACAAATAAGATTACAAGTATACAGGTAATATTGATCCAGTGGAAATGAATCATAGGGTAGGTTGGGGTGGGACAAAACTATGGTCAGCCAATAGTATTACAATGATAGTTGCTAGGATAATACTGATTACTTGAGAATCAAATGGGGAAACAAGTCACATAGCAAGTGCACAGGAGCAGGCAGTTTCCTGGAAGGGGTGTGTTAAGGTAGTTTTGTCCTCCACCCCATAGAAATAGAGCTCTATTTACAGTATCACTCACTGCTGTTCATCCCTAAGGGAAGTCTATGGGGGAGTAGTTTCTCTTCTTCTGGAAGACTGGCCTTTGGTGAATATGCCTTCAGCCACAGTTCCGTTCTACACTGACCTCTTAAAGGCCTGGCCCTGCCTGGCTACCTATATTTTTATCTAACTTAGCTACTTACAATATAGCCACCATCCATTCCTGCTCCTATAGGCCCTTAACTATCTTGACTGTCCTTCCAACTGTCCCAAAGATTTCCCTGCACCTGGCTCCTCCCCAGGGTGTGATTTCCAATCCAGGCTTTGTCCACTGCAGCCCCACTTTCCCCAGAGGCTGCCTCTGTTTCCTGTGTGCCCATGAATTCACTAAGGACCTATTATGTGATGGCCACTTAATAAAGATTATCTCAAGTAATTGTTGCAATACATCAAGATGTCCCACTTCACAAGTAAGAAAACTGAGGCCCCAGAAGAGAGGATCCCAACCATCTCCAGAGCAGAGTCCTCCCAGCAGAGGGAAGCAAGCAGCCAGATGTTTCCAAGGAGGAGTAGAGTCTGAACAAACCTGAAAAACAAAACTGTGACAAACAGGATTTGCCCAAGACTGTGGGGCACTGAGATCCACTTGATCAGGGAAACACAAGGAGCTGGCTGGGCCAAACAGAACTATTTAACAAAGTTGGAAATACACTAAGTACATTTAGAAAACCCTCTAGAACAGAAAGCCTGGACAAGAATGCCTCCCTGGAAGCTACTGACCAAGGCGGGTGGCCTTTCTGGGGCAAAACCTTCATAGGCAACTCCCAGGCCAGTGGAGAGAGAGACCGCAGGGCCAGTGGCAGCCATGTGGTGCAAACCCCAGTTACCGCGGTCAAGGACTCACTCCTTCCAGGAGCTTCCCAGGGCTCAGGACTCTCCTGCTCCACTGCCCTCAGCCCTTGCAACAGGCCCCTGTGGCTGTGTGTACCCACGCGCTCACGTGAACGTGCCAGAGCAGTGCCAACATGGGCCTGTCTGACTCCTTCCTGGGGCCCAGCAGAGAGCTGCAGCAGCTCAGGCCTCCCACAGGGTGCCTGCCCACCTCTGCCTGGGGCTCCTGGAATGCCACCAGTCACCTCGGGTACACAGGCCCTGGCTGACTCTGAGGCTTCCATACAAGTCTTCTGTGCGTAAGAATAACTAAGCAGCCTAGGGACTGAAGAAGGCCCCTGGTTGCCAGGCCAACTTGGAGGAAGGCTGCAGGGAGCTACACCTCGGGGAACACCCCCAACCCATGCCTACTGCATTTGTTGCAGATGAGCCAATGACCTGGCCTCCTGTGCCCTCCCAACTGTGCACTCATAAATGAGGCTGAGGCAGAAAGCTCATCACTGCTCTTGTCCCACATGGCTCTGCCAGGTGCCTGCCTCTGAGGACCCTCAGCTCTCTAGCTCTAATATCAGGCTGCATATTCCCCAAGCTTGGTGCTTGGTGTCCGTTATTCTTCTTTCATTACTGAGACAAACTATCCTACACCCCAAATGAAGGAAGAAAGTGATTATTTCGCTGTTTGTGGAGGTTTCAGCCCATAATCAGCTCACCTCAAGGCAGCGCAACATTCAAGGTGAAAGAAGACCACAGAAGCAGCAAGAGCGAAAGGGGGAGAGCAAGCCTCTCCTCCCCTGTACTGAATGCAGGCTCCCGGCCTGGGGTGGGTGTGTAGCACTCACGACCTCCATGTTCACCAAGTGAGGACCCTGGCCCCCTACTGCTTAAGCTTTTAAACTTCTCAAGTTGACACAATGAATGACATCCTAGAGCAGGAAGAGCATGTCCTGTACACCCCAGGATGTAGAACTGCTGAGTTACTTAGTTGAGCTTCTAGCTTCTCAAGCTAACACAGTATATATCACCCACTACAGCCCAGGAAAGGGGGTCTGGGTGCTGCAGTGCTGCTGAGAGCCTCTTGACACAGGACCCACCGTCCTGTGCTTGGCAGGATGACACCACCCAGGAAGGGTTCCAGGGCCCTTCCTTTTTTTTTTTTGTCTTTTTGAGACAGGGTCTCACTGTGCAGTTCAGGCTGGCCTTGAGCTCACTTTTGTAGCCCAGGCTGGTCTCGAACTCGCATCGTTCCTCCTGCCTCAGCCTCCCGAGTGCTGGGATTACAGGCGTGCGCCATCACACCCGGCTCACCAGGGCCCTTCCTACTGGGCGGCAGCCAGCCTTGCAGCCACAGGGCACAACCTGGGGCTTGTCTCACAAGCAACAGAAGACATACCAAAGCATCTCTCAGGCAGACTCCCCCTGAGCCCCACATTAACTGGGTTTGAGATTCTGTAACCCAAACTGCTCAGCCCACACTCCAGGTGTCCACAAGGGCTTAGATGGGCAGGCTGTAATACCGGAAAAAACGGACACAGCTGCATGTGTCCACACAAGCCTGGGAAAGCACATTAGGGTCTGTGCCCACAGTGTGGAGCTGGTGGCTGTACCACCCACCAGGTGATGGCTAATGAGGGGATGTGTTGTGGGGATTGTGCCTCAGAAGCTGCCACATCTGGACAGGAAAGTGGAGGCATGGGGGTCCCACTGCTTCTGTCTTCCTCAGAGAAGGCCCAGCGTGGCCAGCAGCCCGTCCTATCACAGAAAGGCAAAACTGCCTGCTGTCTCTCCCTTTCCATCTCCCTCTGATCTTCCTTGAAGAGCTCAGCAGTTTCATTGCTATATTTCCACATGGTACTTGGCACATAGTAGGCACCCAAGAAACGCTACTACTGGTCTGCAGCGCGGTGAGGGCTCCTGAACAGGTAGTTCAAAACTGGACACTCCAGCTCTTCCACCTGAGTCTCAGTCTTCTCATGCAAACATGCAGCAATGACAGAAGCCACTTCAGAGCCTGAGCAGTACTGAGCACCAGCTCTTGCCATGTAAGTGACTGATACTTTCATGTATTTTTTTATCTTAAAGCAAAGACAGAGGAGATAGCTCCGTGGCACGAGTGCCTGCCTGGCAAGTGCAAGATTGTGAGTTTGAACCCTGGTCCCCCAAAAAAAGAAAAAAAAAAAAGCAACGACAGCCAGGGGTCAGTATGACTCTTTATAATAATAATAATCTTTTCTCAAGAGACCTACAGGAATCCCTTGAGGTCAGTGATGCCTCCAGGGACCTAATCACCTCCCTCCCACTAGGTGTCACCTCTCCAAACTAACACAGTGGAGGACCAGGCCTCACATTTCCTTTTGAAGATAAACCACATTAAAATTACAGCAGACTGGGCTGGTGAGACAGCTTAGTGCCTGCTCAGGCAAGCTTAGGCAGGCGCAGGGGACTGTGGTTTGATTCCCTGCACCACATACTACTCCAGCCCCACCCTCAGGTCAGGCTGAGTCAGCCAAAAACAAAAACAAAAATAAAAACAAAAAACCCAAAACAACATTACAGCAGACCTGCATGCAGGACAGGCTCTTTCAGGCGTTTCTCTCTACACGAGACTTTGGAAATGTGCACATCAATGACCTGAGGCAGCAACACCCCTAGTCTGAGCATCCGAAGAAGAGAAAGAAGCCAAAATAATGAGCAGTGAGCTGAGGTCAGAGAGATGGGCCTGAGGTCAGAGAGATGGTGCTAAGGCACTTGCTCTTCTATTGAGAAACAAGCTAGCAAACCTGTGGTGTGGGGAACGCCAGGCACCCATGGCCAGGGCAGTGCCTGGTTGTGCTGTCCTCAGTACTGCAGGACTGCCTCTCAAAGCAAAGGTTTCACACTGTCCATGAGGCAACACCTGGGCCTGGTTCTCAGTAAAATTCAGAGGAAAGGCCAGGGAGATAGCTCAGTAAAATCAGCACTTGCCTGGCAGGCCCAGGGTCCTGAGTTCAATCCCTGGTTCAAAAAAAAAAAAAAAAAAAAAAAAAAAAAAAAAAAAAAAAAAAAAAAAAAAATGCAGTTTGTTTATTTTTTGTTATTTTGCACCAGACAAAAAGACAAAATGAAAAGAATGGTATGCAGGGCCAGGGAATTAGCTCAGAGGTCTAAGCACCTGTCTGGCAAGCACAAAGACATAGGTTTGAACCCTGGTACTGTGTTAGTTCCAGAATACGAGCAGGACCACGCTGGCCACTGAAACTAGCATGGGGAGGCATGCCTGTAATCCCAGCACTGGGAAGCTGAGACAGAGCACTACAAGTCCCAGCTGTGTAGTAAAACCTTGTACCAAATAAATTAATTTTTTTTTGTCTTTTTGAGACAGGGTCTCACTGTGCAGTTCAGGCTGGCCTTGAGCTCACTTTTGTAGTCCAGGCTGGTCTTGAACTCACACCGATCCTCCTGCCTCAGCCTCCTGAGTGCTGGGATTACAGGTGTGCGCCACCACACCCGGCTTTATAAATTAATCTTTAAAAAAAAAAAAAAAAGAATGAAGATGGGTATGGTGGTACACACCTATAATCCCAGCACTTGGGAGGCTGAGGCAGGATGATCAGTATGAGTTTCTGACAAGCCTGGGTTATAAAAGTGAACTCAAGACTAGCCTGAACTGCATAATGAGACCCTGTCTCAAAAAGACAGAAAAAAGAAAAGAATGGTATGTATGCAACTTAAAGTGAAAAAAGAAAAGAATGGTATGTATGCAACTCAAAGTGAAATGAGGGATAAAACTTTGCAGATTTGTATTTTTGAGCCAGTAAATACATCATTTGTGCATGTCCCACTATCTCAGAATTTTGAACAAATCCACGGAATGGCAAGGATGAGAGTGAAAAAAAGCTTTTACATAATAAGCTTTTTTTTTTTTTTAAGAATTTTAAATTTTTTTTTTTTTTCTTTTTGAGACAGGGTCTCGCTATGCAGTTGAGGCTGGCCTTGAGCTCACTTTTGTAGCCTAGGCTGGTCTCGAACTTGCACCAATCCTCCTGCCTCAGCCTCCCGAGTGCTGGGATTACAGGCGTGAGCCACCACGCCCGGCTCAAGAATTTTAAATTTTTATTTAATTTTTTTTTCCCAATTCTTTTATTGTTTAAATTTAACAATGGTTATATTACATATTTTCATCATCGGATCAGTTTAGATTAATACATATAGGTATATAAGATTGATCAAACAACTAAACAGTAACCTTTCTAAATCCACATTACTTTTTTTTTTTTTCTTCTTTTCCCCCTTTTTTTCTTTGAAAGTTGACATATTGCATATTGTCCTCACAATCATTCTAATTTTTTTTTTTCTTGTTTCAGAACTTTTGTTTGTTTTTATGGCCGACTCAGCCTGGCCTGAGGGCAGGGCTGGCAGCAGCCTGTGGTGCCAGAGATCAAGCCGTGGTCCCTGCAGCCGCCCAAGCTTTCCTAAGCAGCTGCCCACACTTTTCCTAAGCAGGCGTGTTAGACCACTGAGCCATCCTGCCGGGCCCCACATAATAAACTCTTAACATGATCAAGATGTCTTATTTACTTTCTTGATGCCAAGACACAATATCTGACATGTACAAGTTAAAAGCAGAGGTTTATTTTGGTTCACAGCTGTAAAGCTATCAGTCTACAGTTAGCTGGCTCCGAGCTGGGGTGGCATGGCAGACAAGCATGGCAGAGGAGCAACAGCCCGTGGCAGGGAGGGCTGGCAGCAGCGGCAGGGGTTTATGTCCTCCCCAGCCATGGTCCCGTCACCTCCCCAAAGGCCCCCTATGAGTGCATGAGGCTTTAGAATTCTACCACTAAACACAAAAATACTGTCTTTGAATAATATTTCATTTATTTGGATGCCTCAGTCATTCCAGGGCTCATTTTATTGGCTCTTAACATTTAGATGTTGTGATCTGGTCCCAAATAACCCACTAAGCTACATGTGCACCCTGGACCTGAGCCTACTGCTGAGTTCAGCCTCTCACCCCTAATCACTTTAGCTTCTCCCTTCTGTGGGGTTTTCTAGGCTATATGATCTGTGCTAGCTACTTCAGTAAAGGGACATGCACACCCCAAGTGGGAGTAGTCCCAATCTTACTTCTGTAAATACAATACATAAGAAAGAAAATCATCCTTGGGGCCTGGCAGGATGGCTCAGTGGTCTAAAGTGCCTGCTTCAGACAAAGCAGAAAACATCAATAGCAAAACCATACACTTATGTACACAGGATGAATCAGATATTGGCCTCAAGAACCTTCAAAAGGTTCAGCATATTGACTATAGCACAATGTAACGCTAAAACCATGTTTGGAATACATGTCACTCTTGTCTTTTTGATATGTACTGCTCCTGGTGTAAACTCAGTTACTGTCATTCTCTCAAGAGTAGTACTTGAAAATAAGAGACTGGGTCAAAAACCATATTCTTTTTTTTTTTGGTCTTTTTGAAACAGGGTCTCATTATGCAGTTAAGGCTGGCCTTGAGCTCACTTTTGTAGCCCAGGCTGGTCTTGAACTTGCACCAATCCTCCTGCCTCGGCCTCCCGAGTGCTGGGATTACAGGCGTGAGCCACCACGCCCGGCCACAAAAACCATATTCTTGACAGGCTACAATTTTGTATTTCCTTGAATTTCCAAATATCTGTGTCAAAATTGTGTAACTGCTTATATCACAATGTATGGAAAGTTATTAGAATATCAATGATGGTCAGAAAATATCATTTACAAGCTAAGTCAAAGATATTTGAGCCGGGCGTGGTGGCGCATGCCTGTAATCCCAGCACTCGGGAGGCTGAGGCAGGAGGATTGGTGTGAGTTCGAGACCAGCCTCGGCTACAAAAGTGAGCTCAAGGCCAGCCTGAACTGCATACTGAGACCCTGTCTCAAAAAGACAAAAAAAAAAAAAAAAAAAAAAAATAAAAA
>PVJA010048986.1:0-13951 GCA_004027025.1 Myocastor coypus
CTTCTTCTTTCTTCTCCTCCTCCTCCACCTCCTTCTCCTCCTTCTCCTTCTTCTTTTCTTATTCTTCTTTTTTCAGAACCAGGGATTGAACTCAGGCCCCTGCACTTTCCAGGCAGGCACTTGTGCTCCTGAACTATTTCATTGACCCTCAGCTGTTCTGAAGTAGTGGGGCTGCGAAACTCAAGCTCCTCCAAGGAAGTGGTGCCTCAAATCCTTCCTCAATCCTTTCACATACATTTTTGCGCTGAATCACTTGGAGGTGGTCCCTCCACATTCTAGTCAACAGACTAAGTACCTGTTATGGCAAGCACAGGAACCAGGGTTCGATCCCTGGTCCCATATGCTGTGTGGGCCTCACTCCCAGGGTGCCTCTTCATGTCCCTGGGGCAGGGGGCTCCCATGGCCCAGGGCTTGGAACCACCAAGGCAACCCAACCAAGTTGACACAATGTGTGGACCACTACATCTGGGTATGATGAATGCAAAATCAGTCTGGGTTACATAGTAAATTCAAGGCCAGCCTGAACTATGCAGTAGGACCCTGTCTCAATATATATATAATCAGAAACATAAGTGGTAAAATAAGATGCTGACATATTAGGCTGTAGCAGAACTCAGTGGTAGAGGACCTGCCTAGTGTTATGTCACTTCACAGCCTCCTGTACTCATAGGTGCAGTTGTTTTGAATGTGAATTAAGGGTATGTAAATATGGACTAAGGGTGTGATAATTAGATTGGTCCATTGATTGGTTTAGTACAATTCTGGGAAGGATAATAGGAGGCCCTAACCTGCACAAAAGACTTGTGGCCTGGATGGGCTAAAAGGGACAGGGAAAATAATGAAATAGATATTAAATAAATCAATAAGTTAATAAGGGACAGGGAGCCTTGTTTTGCTGCTTGTTGTGTCAGCATATTAAAGTGGGTTGATAATTATCTTCGAAGTTGTGTTTTTTTTTTTTTTTTTTTTCTTTCTTTTTGAGACAGGATCTCACTATGCAGTTCAGGCTGGCCATGAGCTCGCTTTTGTAGCCTAGGCTGGTCTCGAACTTGCACCGATCCTCCTGCCTCAGCCTCTCAAGTGCTGGGATTACAGGTGTGCACCACCACGCCCGGCTGAAGTTGATATTTTGAAACAACATCTGCCCATAGGAGTAGCCAGTCATCTCCTTCTGTGTTCATTACATCAACCTACTTCTCTACCCATCATCTCATCATCAGCCATTTATGAAAAAGAAGCAGACAGGTAGTGAAATGGAACATAATGATAGCCAAGAAAAATCTGTTGATTCTCTAAAGGTATTTCCGGTCACTTTCCCAAAATAAATCTTAGTTTTGCCACTTATTTGTATGATTCATTGATTATTGCACGTTTCAATGCTAGCCTCATAATTTTTGTATGCTTAACAAAGCATAAGAAACTACTACATAATTGAAATTCAATATGTTTCTGAGTGAAAAATGATTTGATGAATAAATCATTGGTCAACCTGGTCAAGTCTTTTTGGCATGATAAAACTGTCAAAAAATAATTTAAATTGCCTTTGTAGGGCCAGAGAGATATGTCAACAGACTAAGTGCCTGCTATGGCAAGCACAGGAACCAGGGTTCTATCCCTGGTCCCGCATGCTGTGTGGGCCTCACTCCCAGGGTGCACTTAGCTGGCGACTGATTCTAGGTGTGGTGGTTCAAGCCTGTAATCCCAGTGCTGGGGAGCCTGAAAAGAGGGTCATTACCAGTCTGGGCCATGTGGTAAGACCCTGTTCCAAATATATAAGTGAAAATCAATTAATAAATAGACTTGGTAGCTGGATGTACCTTGTGACTCTGCCAAGAAGGTTTTATATATTCTATCTATCTATCTATCTATCTATCTATCTATCTATCTATGTGTCTGTCTGTGTGTCTATCTATCTATCTATCATCTATCTGTCTATCTATCTATCTATCTATCTATCTATATATCTATCTATCTACATATCTATCTATCATCTATCTATCTATTCAGGGTAGGGACTTGCTATGTAGCTTGGACTTGTAATGATCCTCCTGTCTCTGCCTCCCCAGTGCTGGGAATACAGGTGTGTGCCACCATGTCCAGTTTTGGTGGCCAGAGTCCAGCCCAGTATGCAGTACCCAGGATTGAACCTGGGTCCTTGTGCTCACTAACCAAGCACTTAGACGGCTAGAAAGGTTTTAATTATGAATGTAAAATCCCACAGTTTCTATATAAAACTGGAGGTGAGGATGTACATACTGCTTAAGTCTTTGATTCATTTGAGGACTTTGACTATTAACAGGCAGTAAGTAAAGTCATTATTAAAATCAATTTAGGGTGATTGAAACACATGGTAAATTTTTTTTTTTTTAAGTATAATAAAATACACATTGCCTGGTTTTTTTTCTTTGATGTCTTTATAAAGTGTGATAAAAAATACAGTGAATACTTTTGCCTAGTATCATACAGCAGGAAGAGAGGCCCCTTGGTTTTATGAAGTAGATCTGTACCATGCGACTTCTGGCTCTTTCCCAAGTGAAAATGACCATGACTACCAAATACTTGGGTTGATCCTAGGCATTAAGGCAACAAGAACACTGCAAGCACAGACACTCAAGAGGACTTCCAGGCCTGTTTCAGTAGACAGCATGCGTGTTGAGATAAAGGAGTCAACAACAGTGAGTCATTAACTGCAATAAATGAGAGCAATCAGATGAAAAAAGCACATTCTTAATTGCTCACCCACAGGTTCAGACTACAGCAAACTCCAGTCTAGATCACTAAAAGAAGCTTTTTGGGAACATTTTGCTTACGTCTGTTCCATTGTTTCTGCCCTCCTGACATATGTTTCCCTAGTGCTGATCAAATAGCTCTGCCACATCTCTGCTTAAATTTTCCAATAACTTTTCCTTTACCTAAGGCTACACACTAATTTCCTAAACATGTCTGATGAGGTTCTAGAACCTCTGACTTTTGCTCCCTTCTCAAATCAGTTTCTTCTGTTTTCCCCCTTAATTTCCCTATTCTATGAAGACTGGTAATTTTTAGAATCCTAGTTTTGTGCGCCTGTTTTATTTTAATCTCTAGAACTTTCTTCCTTCTCTCTTGCCCACATAAGGTGTAGGGATCTTCCACATCTTAACTCAAATGTTATACTCTCAGAGACTTCTCTAATTTCTCTGAAGACCTTGTATCACATCAACATGGTTTCTTTATAACCCTTGACTCATTTAGAGTTAGGTGTACTTGTGTGACTGGTTTGTTAATGTTTCATTCTTTCAGAAGACTGGAAGCTCTGTGAGGGAGGACTTCCATTCCTCTGTGGCCACTGTGGTACTTCTAGTACTGAGCACTGTGATCATAGTACGAGTACTTAGCACATTCATTTTGATGCAAAAAATATTTAAAAGATTGCAAAATGAAATTTCACAACACTAGTACAAGAATTGGATATTCATTTAGAAAGAGTTTTTCAGTTGTAAGAGAAGGAAAAATATGGCTGTAAAGCAGATTACTATTTTGATGTAGTAGAAAGACTACAAGTTCCTCTTCTATTTGTTCACATCAGTATGAAGTAATTGTGATTTGGAGGAAGTTTATAAAGAGAATTAAAGCATGAAATAGTTACAATGAAAAAGTAAGAGCAAGTTTGCTTAAAATTTGAAGTATTAATAAATACACAAAACTGGGTGATCCTTCTTTAATCCTCATGCTCCCTGATGTTTTCAATAGATGAGTAAATCTTAATGCAAGAGCAGGAGAGAGAGAGCTCAGGGGCACAAGAACCAGCCTGCCAAGGGCCAAGTCCTGAGTTTGATTCCTGGAATTAAAAATAAAATAAAGAAATCTTAATGTGGTTGTATCTCCCTTTTCCTTTATTATTTATACTGTCAGTCAAGGTGTTTTTCACTCATAAAATGGTGACTATTTTACTGTACAGCTTTCCTAGTCCTAACCTCAAATCCAAATCCTCACTACTTGGCAGGAGTAACAAACTGCATATTTTAGTCAGGGAAGACTCTGATAGAATCATACAAAATTTTTATAAACTGGACTGTAAGCATGAAACAGTTGCAAGAGATATAGAAGAAAATAAAATCTCAATCACAAACTGGCAACATCAATTTTCTGTTCAAGGAGATTATGGGGCCACAGAGGAAAGGGATTGACAATGTATGATGTGCTTAAGGAGAATCACCTAGAGAGAAAGCATTCTCTCAGGCTTTCAGAGAGAGAAAACTGGTCAGGCAATGGCCATGACCCACCCAGATGGCTGACACTGACAACAGCTCTACAAAGCACTGTACATGGTTTCAAAGTCAATCCTGGGGAGATTTGACTGAATTTGGGAGATAGAAAAGTTACATGTTTTGTTATACAGGTCTTACTTTAGCTTTACCTTAACCGTGCAGCAGAAAAGTTTAACCATGTGGAGTAGAGTGTAAAGCTAGATTAGTATGCTGAGCTGTACAAGGCTTAAATCAACAGCTTCCGGCATTTCCAGTTCTGCAATAACCCATTGCAATTATGGAATATTGGATTATGTATGCAACTACTTTCTCTTAGTTCAATGAGAAGAAATTATTTGTACCAACAGTGATCAGGGAAATTATCATGTCTACATCCCGTGCTCTATGTAATCACTATGAGGGCAACACTATGCATTGTATCAATTATTGGGAATATGCTACTAATGTAGTTTGAAACTGTTGCATTGTTATTTCTTAGTACACGTAATAATAAATAATAATAAAAAATAAAACAGCACAAGGCCTTTAAACATCTAACAAGAAGCAAAATAAAGGTTACATTTAAGAAAGGAATGGACAGTGAGTTAATTAGCACAGTCTCATGTACTCAGCAATTCAAGTAAATTTCATTTAATAGTGCTTGTAATAAACACATTTTCTGTTTAAATTATGGTAAGTAAATGTTATTTATTTTTATTTTTTATGCATTTAGTACAGTGTCTACAGAGTTTGCAGAGTCTCACTATGTAGATAAGTCTCACAGGGATCCTCTTGTTTCCTCCTCCCAAGTGTTGGGATTACAGGCATGCATCACCAAGCCCAGTCTCAATGGCCATCTCAGTATTCCCCAGGGGTTGGGCCAACAGAGCTTGTCAGGGATTGAACCCTGGCCATTGCTCTGCATAAGCAAGCACTTTAGTCTGTTGAGCTATCTGGCCAGCCCTAGAATGTCATTTATTATAAAAAGCACAATTAATCCTTGTAGCAAGAAAAAAATCCTCATACAAATTTTCAAGATAAATGAGTAGACTCTTACTGAATTTTTATCTTTTAGCAAGTAAAATAAATTCAGTTTCAGTATAAGATGAAGTATGTATTAGCACATAATCTCTAACTTCACAACTCTATTTCTTAATTTATGGTACATTCATGGTAATTGGTATATATGTTCATAGTTTAAACAGCTTCTTTATCTATTTAGCAAATGGTAATGACTAGAACTCTATATTCTCAACACTACTTAAGAGAATAGTCTTCTTAACTGTTGAAATCATCATGGCTGTTTATTAATTTTAGTTTGATGTGGCTTATACTTTCAAAAGAACTTTAACCAAAATTAAAATAAGATTATTTGGGGAGGTAGATGGTAAATTCACATATACGAGAGGCAAGCAGCACTTTGCTATTTTAGTTTTGCATTTGGAACACCATCTTAACAGACTCCCAACTTCATAATTTCTTGTTGTACTCTCTTCAATTCTAATTCCCAAAGTTTGTTATATATTGTGTTTATTTACTGCATGAGAGAAACCTCTGTTTCTGAAAAATTGTTTTGGATAGAGCATTTCCTCAGCATTATTATGTACCACATAAGTCAATTATATTATTTTCACTATAATGAAACCTTGCATAATTTCAACCTGTATGTCCCTATTACGCTACCATCTCTAAAAGAAAGCTCTCAATTTTTATTGTACTCTGCTCAGTAAATATACTCTGAGATATGAGTTCTGTGTGACAATAAACATGTGAGTATTCTTTACCAATGACATACATTTTCATATTTTAATAAGATCAAATTGAAATCCTCATGGTGTTAGAGAATAACTGCCCTATCACTGCAGTCTATATCACATAATTCAATCTAGAAAAATTCAACATCTTTTGGTTTGATCTTATATATAAGGTGCATATTACTGCCTTAATAAATTTCTAAATCACATACATTGAGAAAAATGTTGCATCAATCTCTTATTTTCAGCTATGCCTCAAAATCTGTGTAAAACAAATAACCTAATCAACAAATGGACAAATAGACAGTCCTTTTTTGTTTTTGTATTTAGTACAGTGTCTACAGAGTCTCACTGCATAAATCTCACTCATAGTGATTCTCCTTTTCTCAGCCTCTCAAGCAGTGGGACTACAGGCGTGTGCCAGCATGTCCAGTCTCAATCGCCATCTCAGTGCACCCTAGGGCCAGGGCTGGCACAAGACCCAGGGCATGGAACCCCAGAGGATTCGTTCTGCACAAGCAGGCACTTTAGTCTTCTAAGCTGTCAGACACGCTCTTGAACAGGCAGTTCTTGATAAAAGAAATATAGATGGCAAATAATATGAAAAGATATTTAACATTTTTGTCATTAGGGATACATAAATCAAATTTATGTTAAGATTTTTTATATTGTTTGCTATTATTGAGAACACAGAAAATAATAAATGTTGAGAAAATTGTGGAAAAATAACCCCTTCTACTCTGTTGGTGTATTATTCTGTCCAAAGAAGAATAAGATTGTATTTGCAGGAAAATACGTGGGGGTGGAGATTATTATTTTGAAGGAAATAAACCAGACTTAAACATATTTTATACATATATTTTCTCAAATGTATAATTTAAAAATAAAGAAGCTAAAAGGCAAGATAAAAGTAGAAGGGAGACTGTTGCAAAAGAGAAAGGAGATGGAGGAATACACCACTGTTATGGTTTGTGTTTAGTTGTTTCCCCAAAGCCTAATCCCATCATGGGAAACTTCAGAGACTATAACTGATTCTTGATCCAATGCTGGGATTGTGGGTGTGAGTACTACACCTTGGCCCTGGGGTAGGTAATCCATATTACAACGTAAGGAGAGAAAGAGGCTAGCTAGCATCCATAGCCAGTGCCCCTCTCTGTTCTTTGCTCTTTGCTGAAGCCATGAACCAATGCTCTGTGTCCTGCGCCACTCTGCCTTCAAGCCATCTGAGTATGGACTGAAACCTCCATTAACTGTGAGCTAAATAAACCTTTCCTTCCCTAATTTTTGGTGTTGGGGATTTTGTCTGAGCAATGAGAGAAGAGTAAATGAGATGGCCACAATGAAACTTTGTACTATGTACCATTAAAATGCACATGCTTCCAAGTGTCCTAATGTTTTATATGTCCTTGGGGGTCTCATCTCTGTGTGTCAAAATGTGACTCCTTCTCTAACTTATTCCAAATAGACTTGACTTTAAAAGTACTAGTTTCCTGTAGATAGCACTTTCCAAATGGTCTTCAAAAGTATTTCCTGATCACATCGACAGTGATGAGTAAATTTATTTTTTCATTTAAGCAAATGTAAGCACAATTACATCACAACTCTGTCATTGAATGATTGATTTAAAGATTAATGTTATTGTCAGGCCATTAAGCTTCCTTATTATTTAACACAAGTGAGATATTGAATTTTGCATCTCAGGCATCTGTGTAAATTATTTCATTTAATTATCTTCTAAAGCTTTGTTTTTTTGTCAAGTTCAGATTCTTATTAATTTTGAACTTATTTTTTAATTATGCTTCAATTGGCAATTTCCCAAAGTAAAGTAATTATAAAGAATTTTTTTTTCTCATCTGCAGCAGAATTTCTTCCAACTATAGTAGAAAAAACATATTTTACAAGAATGGAACAGGTATTGTAAGACCTCCATTGCTAAAGATCTGATAAATAGGGTGGCAAGACAGCTCAGCAGATTAAGAGCCTACTTTGGCAAGTGCAGTGACAAGGGTTCAACCCCAAGTCCCTCATGCTGCATCAGCTCCACGCCTTGAGCTTTCTGAGCTCAAGACCAAGTCTATGAGTGGTGGCACATGCCTGTAAGCCCAGCCCTGGGGAGGCTGAAAATAGGAAGAACACTAGGAGTCCTAGCTTCATAGTGAGACTTTGTACCAAATACTTAAAATGAAATTTAAAAACCTGATGAGTAAGTTAAAATAGTGATTGTTTTCATGTATTTATTTATTTATTTATTTATTTGTTTGTTTGTTTGTCTTTTTGAGACAGTATCTCGTTATGCAGTTGAGGCTGGCCTTGAGCTCACTTTTGTAGCCCAGGCTGGTCTCGAACTCGCACCGATCCTCCTGCCTCAGCCTCCCGAGTGCTGGGATTACAGGCGTGAGCCACCACCCACAGCGGACACTTCATTTTAAAATGAGTGTCTGAGTAAATACAAGTATCATTAGCTTTGTACACACAACTGGTATTTTACTGGAAAAGTCCCAGATATTTATTCAAAGTATTTACTTTTAAAAAAGAAAACTTTTCACTTTCACTGTGCAGGCCAGATGGATAGTGATTCTCTTTTTTCAGCCTCCCCAGCCCTGAGATTATAGGTGTGTGCCACCACTCCCTGTCTCTCTTTGTTTTTAGTCATTTTGAAGAGAAATAACAAATAAGGAAAGAGAAAGTGGAAGAAAAGAAAAAAACATAAAAATAGGTTTAGTCTGCTTAGCTCTCTCACTGGTCCTTATGCTGACTTCCTTATGATCATAAAATATCAATTCAAAGATTCATATTTTTATAACATGTCCAAAGGCTGGATAGTAGCTGCTATTTTTAATCAATGAATAAGAGTTTTCTTATGTTACATAAATTCTTTATCTCCTTGGCCAGAGTAATAGTTTGGGTAGGGCCAAGGAGATAGCTCAATAAAATAAGCACTTGCCTGGCAAGCACAAGGTCCTGAGTTCAATCCCTGGCACTTAAATAAATAAATAAATAAATAAATAAATAAATAATACGTTGGATCATACATTCTTATGAATAAATTGTCAAAATCTGTACAGTATGTCTGTAGGAAAAGTGATCAGCATGATCAAAATTACATTAACCCAATTATATTTCCATGGGGCTAGCCACTAGAAAATCTTGAGGAAATTAGCAATTAAGATACATATAAAATGACTATCAACAAAATAAAATAATTTTAATGAGAAGAAAAGAAAATGTTAAAAAAAACTAAATGCTGTGTACATTTGTCACATCTTGACAAAATGGGTCAATTAATAAATAAAAATGTGCATTTTCAATAACAATTATAGATTCAATATCATTATTTGAATTATAACTAGAGTCAGTTTACAAAGAAGTTAAATACACAGTAGTCAAGAATTTGCAAGTAGTCATCTCTTCACGTTCAGAGAATAAACCATTGTTTCTCATTTTGTTGGTCTTAACATCTGTAAAGATGAAATGCTGAGAAATCTGGTTGTCATTTGACTGACTACTATGAGGTCCTGTAGATGGCATTCTCTTTTTGAAATGGATTTCGGGACTTGGCCTAACAAGACAAGCATAAAAAGTAGAATTTGACCAATAGATGTGGAGGCTATTAGAGATTATTTCCAAATTCACTTTATAGAGATATGGCCCATAATATCAAATGTCTTCTTTATAATGAGACATTTCTTTCCTTGGTAACAAGAGAGTGCTTATCTTCTGATTCTTCTCTTCATATAAATGTCAGTGGCATTTAAATTTAGTAATTATAAAGTTGCTTTTATGATAATTGAACAGTAAACTTAAAATGCAAATAGACTAGGGTGATGTTGCAGGCCAGGGCAGAATTTGGAATATCTTTGTAACTTAACATAATAGAGATACGTAATATGTATCTCTAACCATTAGATTATTTGTGTCTTTCACAGTGTACAAGATAAGGGTCATAAATGTTGATGAACATGTATTTCTTAAACCTGTTTCTGGCTTATTTTTTCTGTATTCCATTCCTAAATAAGACCTTTGCTGATGGTTCAGTCATTTTTAGTTATGTTAATGAACTAGCTAAGTATATTAAATACCTAAATTTAAATAGTTGGATTCCATAAGCATTAAAGATATGCCTACTCTTTCATTTTATATTATTGTACTACTTAGTGCAATTTTCTCTTAGTGTTCGGTATTGAATCCAGCATGTACACATTAACACTGAGCTGCACACCCAGGCCAATTAGTATTTGTTTCACAAGATAGTCTTGTCTTTTCTCTATAATCTTGTGCATCAACTTACTTTATTCCTCACATAATACTTGTAGCTGGATGTTAGAGATTTGATGATCATTTAGAGAATGTATTGAAATATAGCAAAGATTAAAGAGAAAGTGAACTCCAGTAAAAATAAGGTCTACTCAGTTCATAGGTGACCTCAGAGAAATAAGTAAGGTAGATAATAAGATAATAAGATCAGCTATTTAAAGTA
The DNA here is from genome assembly GCA_004027025.1 of Myocastor coypus. NCBI lineage: Eukaryota > Metazoa > Chordata > Mammalia > Rodentia > Myocastoridae > Myocastor > Myocastor coypus. The sequence goes on from PVJA010048986.1 coordinate 10,458, forward strand.
CATAAAGACTATGAATAAGAAGAGGTAAAGAGTAGACAGTAAATTTCACAGCAGCAAATGAATCTGTGTGCGTGCATATGTATGTCAGTGTATTTGTGTGTGTGTGTGCATAAAGCAGTAAATGAATCTGTATGTGTGCATATGTATGTCAGTGTATGTGTGTGTGTGTGTGCATAAAGCAACAGCGAGATACATAATTCATGGGTGTACTTTTTTGTGACAGGAAAGAAGTTGAGACATGGGACAAGACAGTTTGGTCATAGCATATTGTAATAAATTTTATTATTAAATTACTACCACATTTATTATGCAATCTGGATTCTTGCTAATATGTTAGGTGAAGTAGCCTCCTGATCACAGCAAGCATATGTTCTATGTTCAGAATTAGTCCTCCTTCTGGGTGTTGTGACTTGGTAAAAATAGTAGTTTCAACAAATGATCTTACACTAATCATTCATTACTGTAAAAACAAACTAAATCAAAGCATATAGGTTGTAGAACATATGACACTTTTGGCCGGGTTCTTTCAGTTAATGATGCTTTCAAAAATTTCTCTCCCAGCTCGCCTGAGTACTCCAGCCTGCCCACCAGATATCTCCAGCCCGCTTACCTGAGGATTCTGGCCCAGCTCAGCTGAGACCTCCTGGGGCCTGCCTGTGACTTGCTCTGGCCCACTTTAACCATGGCCTATCCAACATCAGGCCCACCATGTCAGACCTACTACAGCCTACTGTGAGAGCAGCTGATCCAGCAGCTAGGCCCAACATGTGACTCAGACCTTCAGCCAGATACAAGCATAGCCTACTCAGCATCAGGTCCACCACCTGAGTCAGACCTCTGGCCCGACACAAGCTTAGCCTATCCAGCAGCAAGGCCCCCCAGATGAGTGAATCCTCCCTCCCCAGGGCTAAAAGCAGCTCAGCTGACCCAGCTGCTCAGACTGAACCACAAACCCATGGGCATGCTGTCCTGCACCAAGGGTCACTACTATATAGAATGATATAGACAAGGAGCAAAATGCAATCCCAGGTCCCAAACCCACCTGTAACAGATACAGGAGACACTGCCCTTTTAGAAAATGGGAATCATACAGATGAAATCTCTGAATCCATAGCTTCTGAGGTAAACACACAAGTGCAGAAATGTGTAGAGCAACTCAGATCAGAGATAACATGTCAAGTAAAAAAAATACATGAAATAATAGACACTGAAGTGGAAAAATAACTGCAGAAACGTATAGAGGAAACCAGAGCAGAAATAACCCTGAAGTTAAACAAGACATGTCTAAATTAATAGCATCGAAAGTAGGGGAACAACTACAGAAAGGTAGAGAGGAGAACAGAGCAGAAGTGATCTCTGAACTAGAGAGAGAGAAGATAACTATAATGAGAAGCTTCAGTAATATTAAAGAACACATTGATAAATTAGAGGAGAATAGAAAAATGATGGACTCCCTGAGGGAGAAATATAAGGAAGAAATAGATCGCATAAAACAGTTTCAAAGAGATATACAAGAAAATAAAATCTCAATCACAAGCTGGCAAAACCGTATGAACCAAGGTGAAGATAGAATCTCAGATCTTGAAGACACCATTGCATCTGGTGACAAGGTAAGAAAGAATCTCTTAAAAACAACCAGGATGCAGGAAAACATAATTCAACATCTACAAGATGGTGCAAAAATGAACAACGTGAGATTACTAGGAATCAATGAGAAAGAAGGAATTGACACAAATGATATAAAAAGAATATGGGCAGAAGTAGTAGCAGAAAACTTCTCAAATTTGAGAAAACAATTGGTCATTCAGGTAACTGAAGCACATAGAACTCCAAATAAATAACAACCCGACTAAAAACACATCTAGACATATAGTAGTCAAGATCCCAGAAATCCAACAAAAGAATAATGTACTAAAAGCTTCTAGAGAAAAGAAATAGATCACATTTAAATGAAACCCCATCAGAATAAGCACAGACTTCTCTTCACAAACCATGAAGTCAAGAAAAGCATGGAGCACAGTGCTTCAAGTTCTCCATGAAAACAAATTCCAGCCCAAACTTCTATATCCAGCACAACTCACCTTCAAATATAATGGAGAAAAGAAATACTTCCTTGATGAGGAACAACTAAAGGATTTCATGACATCAAAGCCAACCCTACAAGGTATATTAAAAAAAAAATTAGAGAGAGACCATAATGACCTGAACTCAACAAATGAGAACAGAAAGAACCCACCAAATAGGGTAACCAACTAAATACAGTAGAAAAAGAGGTAAACAGTAGTAAGTAAATGCATGCAAATGATCAATCAATACATTTCAATTATAACCATCAATGTAAATGGTCTCAATACTCCAATTAAAAGAAGTAGACTGGCGGAGTGGATAAGAAAGCAAAATCCAACGATATGCTGTATACAAGAACACACTTAACTCATAAATAAACACATAGGCTAAAAGTTAAAGGTTGGAAAACAGTACTACATGCTCCAGCACCTCAGAAAAAAGCAGAGGCAGCAATCTGGTTTGCAGACACTCTAAACTTCAAACCAAGCTTGGTCAAACAAAATAAAGAAGGCCACCGCATACTGGTTAGGGGAAAAATTCAAGACAAAGAGGTAACACTCATAAATATGTATGCACCAAACATGGGAGAACCGAGTTATATAAGACAAACCTGAATGGACATGAAAAATCTCAAATCCAATACCACAATCCTAACAGGAGACCTTAACACACCTTTATCCTAAAAAGATAGGTCAAGCAGACAAAAAGTTAGCAAAGAAGTAGCAGACCTGAACCGGAACCTGGAACAACTTGACTTAGTGGACATACACAGAGTCTTCCACCCAAACACTTTAGGATACACATTTTTCTCAGCTGCACATGGGACATTTTCTAAAATAGAGCACATATTAATCCATAGGTCATGCTTAAGTATATGCAAGAAAACAGAAATTATCCCATGCCTACTATCTGACCTTAGTGCAATGAAATTGGATATAAATGACAAAAGAAACCACAAGAACCCCAGAAATATGTGGAAATTAAACAGCACCCTTCTCAGCAGCCAGTGGGTTAGAGATGAAATTAAACAATATCTTGAATTTAATGAAAATTCAAACAAAACTTATTGGAATTTATGGGATGCAATGAAAGCAGTTCTTAGAGGGAAATTTATAGCCCTGAACTCATATATTAAGAAGATAAAAAAAAAGAGCTGGGAGATATCTCAGCAGAATAAGTGCTTGCTTGGCAAGTATAGGGTCCTGAGTTCAATCCTTGGTTCTGAAAAAAAAAAAAAAAAAGAATACAGAATGGGAACAAACAAATACTCTCAGACAACACCTAAATCAACTAGAAATGGAAGAGCAAACGAAATTCAAAGCCCAAAGATCAGAAGAAATTATAAAGATTAGAGAAGAAATCAATTCAATTGAGACAAAGAAAACAATACAAAGACCTAATGAATCAAAAAGTGATACAATAAATTA